>ONZH01003994.1:0-117362 GCA_900303285.1 Rhinella marina
GGCGACAACCACGAGGACCGCAATTACTCTTGACTAGGTGCAGGGAAAAGGGAAGACAAACAGAGACGAACAAAACACAGAAGAATCGTCAGCTAGCCATGTCAGAAACCAGAGATAACGCCAGTACAAAATCGGAAGACGGTAGAGTAGTCAGATACAAGCCAAGGGTCAAATCAGCAGTCAGGATACACAATACAACGCAAGCAGGAATAGCAAGGAATTGCAAAAACCAGCAAGGAGCAGAGAGAAAGATAGGTATATAAGCAGGAAGATATCCCACCCCCAGGTTCTGAATGGACCAGATTCAGAGAAGCCACTCAGCCCAGCACCTGAGTATTAACCCTGAGTAGACAAACCAAACATGAAGCTGGGCGTTGGCTCTAAAACAACCCACAGTATGAACATGGTTCAAGGCAAGGCGTAGGCACTAAACAGAAACACACAAAAACTCAGAATACCAAGCAAAACATAGAACCTATGTTCTCCGATGACCAGACCTGACAGAAAGATCTACCAGTATCTAAGCATTTTTCTGATAAAGGTCATAAGGAACAGGATTTCAGATTTATGATTCTGGATCATGTGAAAATGCCCAATAGAGGCGATGACAGATTATCTTTACTCAAAAAAACAGGAATTGAGTTGAATATTTCGCCTTAATACATTGAAACCTAAAGGACTGAGTGTAGATTTTAGAGTTACAGCAGGTATGATTAATTGAGGTTATTCTTGCAATATTGAGATATTGATCCTGTTGATCTCTGTGCTACTGCGGCTAGTAGACTTGAACATATTATGTATTTATACTTACCATATACTAACCATGAGTTTTCTGTTTACCTTACTTCATAGTTTCATAAAGAAAACATTATGGGGAGGAGGAACAATGGTTGACTTGTACAAATTATGCAGAAATACAACTACTACTACAACTGTCTAACAGCTCTGCCCTATACAGAAGAATACTAACCTTTAAGGGATATCTACTTATGTGACATTGTTTTGAAAGCCCGTGAGGGGCTATTACTGTGCCCTTGTGCATGATGTAACGAGTCCTCGCTTTGGTGCGCTTCGACCACTGCACAATGAAAAACGCAGTTGATTAAATCGGGACTTTGACTTGTGAGGGTGCTTCCCATGAATGGTGGCACTCTTATGATGTCAGGACCTGTTTTGGGCTAAATGTTTAATTCCCTAGAGTGCATATATACATGTACGTTGGTGCCCACAAGTTTGCCCATCATAAAGATGGCGTTGATTGCATTGTTGCAATTCTCTATATCACTAGCGCCTCACTTTTCATTGTTTATGTCCTTCCTACTGGAGGTGGGTACTTAGGAGGCTGGGGCTGAGTATGGAGGTCGGCAGCATGAGTGACATCAACCTAACTTGAACATGTGCAGTGGAGCTGGGGGAACGCCGTGAATACCCCGACATGCTGGAAGCGCTGTACTTTATTGACGGTGATTCTTTTGAATATATTTGGAGACATTTGCCAGTTAATTTATGTATATACAATGAACCCCTCCCCAGATGGAAATTAATATCTATAAATCAAGCAGCAATATGTTTTTAACGGCACTGATGCACTAGAGCACTTTATATATACTTTTTCCTACATGTTGTATATGAAATATAATGTTCACTTTTGAGATATGAAGTATGTCCATGGACTTTGATATTTTTCACTAATTATGCACAGATTAATTAATGAGTGAATCATGTTTGCATGTGTATTTATGCACTTGCACTTTCAAATTTACTTAGCTTGAGAAAAGATTCAGGAGGCGACAGAAGCATCACTGTGACATGTGAATAAAGGACACTTTTTTCACCATATCCTCAGGAGTTACATGGAATTTTTGTATGTTAGAAATATATACATATATATATACCTCCAAGATGGTAGCAGTGCACTTGACCACTTACCTCCAGAGACTGAGGTTGCAAGCACCAGCGGTCCACATGAACATAAAACCTGGAACCCCGACACACAAACAACCGCACAGGACACAGTTCAGACTGTGAGGAGCCATGCAGGATAGGCAGGGAAACTTCTGACTGCCTGGAAAATTGACATTCAGTGTGGAGTCCGCCCAAGCATGATAAGATGCAGAAGGGGTTAAGTGGATAGGAGTGGTCTTCCCAAGAGGCAAAGGGGAGCAGGCTATTTAAGGCCCTCCCAAGGATAGGCAGGCCTCTTTGTTCAAAGACTCTGGTTGAGCTGCTGTGATGGCTGATGCCTTTATGGAGCAATTATTGGCTCGGGTGAGGAGTGAGGGTACGGGCTGGCTTACCCAGGCTCTAGTTGGCTCGGGTGCTGCCCTTCCTGACTCCTCGCCACCTTCTGTGAATGTGCCGGTGGCTGAGGTCCCTGGGGTGCGTGGTAGGTCGGCCAGGCCGTCTCGGGCCCCTGCCCGTTTCAGCCCGGAGATTTCTGGCCGCCCTGGCCGGAGGCCTTCTAGGGGTGATGGCTTGTCCCCTGTTCCCGTCCCTGTCGCTGCCCTCCCTGCCTTGCCTCCTCCTCCTGTGCCTGTTCTGCGCTCCCGATCCGTTGCGCAGGCTGCCGCTGCCCTGCCGCGACCGGCACCGCTGGCGGTTTCGGGCGGTCGGCCGGCGCGGCGGGCCTCTGCTATGTTTCCCCCCTCCGGTGCTGGCTCTCCCTCACCTGTTGATCCTGCTCGCGGCGGGGGGCGGCGGGCGGGCCCGCTGCCTTCAGTGGCGGCGGGTCCGGCTGCGCAGGCTCCGCTTCTCCCTGCTGTTTCTCCTGGCATGTCGTTCCCCGTTCCGGTGCCAGGTGGCGCTGTGCGGCTGGCGCTGGTCTCTGCTGGGGATGTACGTGCTCCCCGTGCGGCGCTCCGCTCTGTTTCAGCGCGGGAATGTTTGGCTCCTCCCCCTGTTCCGGCTCTGGTGCACGATAGTGAGGGGCAATTTGTGATGGGGGCCCAAGTTTCTAGTGGTCGGGAGTCCTCGGCGTCGGTTGCCTCTGCTCCCTCTGTTTCTCCTGTGGTCGATACCCCCCCTCCTTCTCAGGATTGTGTGGGGGTTGGTAGGGGTGCCCCCCTTTCTGGCATGGATCCGCCATTTGTAGATGCCCTTGATGTGCCGGTGCCGCCCCCTTCCAGCGCGCCTGCCCAGCACCCTCAGGCCACCGCACAACCCGCCATGGTGCCTGTCCCTGCGCTTCTGTGTGGGCGGGAGGTTTCCCGTGGGCGGTCCGAGCGGAGTCGGCGGAGCTCCTCAGGCTCCTCCTCACGGGGCTCGCGGCGTGGTCGCTGTCGCCGCAGCCATGCCCGGCATAGCTGTGGCCGGTCCCGTCACCACTCCCGGGTATCCGGGAGCTCCAGAAGGTCCAGACGTTCCCGTTCCTCACGATGGAGGTCGCCGTCTCTCTCCGCGGATCTGAGGTCCTGCAGCTCGTCGGGTTCCGGCAGTCCGATCCGCCGACGCCGTTCGAGGCGGGTGCCTTGGCGTCCTGCTGATTCAGTTCGTCCGGAAGGTGCTGTGAGCGACATTGGAGCGGCCCCGCCTGTGGTCGAGCCGGTTCCGGGTCCTTCGCACTCTGCTGGTGGTGAGTACTCCTATGCGGGGGCTTGGGAGGCGGGCGGGGCTAAGGATGAGGCGGTTTTGCGGGCTTTAGAAATGTTAGTGGCCAGGGTGGCCTCTCCTTCTCCCTCTCCCCAGGCGGCTTCTGTTCCTCCCGTCCCGGCGGGTTTATACAAGGACTCTTTCTTTTGTGGCGTCAGCCCGTTGGGGGCCCATGTGCCTGAGGAGACGCGGCGATCTTGGGCACTCGCTGGTGTGCGGAGGAGTGGCCGGCTGCCTGGCGGGAGGCCGGTTTGTGCACCAACTTGACGTTGCTGGAGCTGTTTCCGATAGTGGTTGCTTTGTCTTTGTGGGGGGATACGTTGGCGAATCGCCGGGTCTGTTTTTGGATGGACAATATGAGCATTGTGCACTGTATTAATCGTTTGTCATCTTCATCTTTTCCAGTTCTGAGCCTGCTCCGCCGTTTGGTGCTGCGTTGCCTGGAGTACAACATTTGGTTTACGGCGCGGCATGTTCCTGGTGCTGATAATACGGTTGCTGACGCTTTGTCCCGTTTTCAATTTCAGACCTTCAGGGAGCTGTTGCCACAAGCGGATCTGGTGGGAGCGCGGTGCCCGGTCAGCCTCTGGGATCTGGTTACGGAGTCCTAATGCCCCTGGTGCAGCGGTCGGTGGCCCCGTTGACGTGGTCCTCCTATGGTAAGGCGTGGGCGGAGTGGTTAGAGTGTGTGGGGACGTTGCCAATCGAGGAGTCGGCTAGTGCTCGTTCGGAGGTGATGCTCCGTTATTTGGCCCGACTTCGCACGGCGGGGGTTTCAGGGGTGGTTGCCCGTAAACGGGTGACGGGGGTTTCTTTCCATTTTCAGTTGCGTGGTTGGGAAGATGTTGGTCGTCAGTTTTTGGTTAGCAGGGTTTTGAGGGGTTGGAGGAAGGAGCAGGTACGGTCTGAGTGTCGGCGACCGGTCTCGGTGGCCTTGTTGGGTGACCTTTTAGCTGCTTTGGTTGGTGTTTGTTCTTCCCTGTATGAGGCGGCGTTGTTCCGCGCTGCTTTTGGTTTGGCCTTTTTTGGTGCACTTCGGGTAGGGGAGTTGGTCCCCCCTTCTGCCTCTAAGGCCGGGGGTTTGGTTTTTGGGGATGTTTGCGTGGGTGCGGATTTCGTCAGGGTTCGGATCCGTAGGTCGAAGACGGATCAGTTTGGGTCTGGCGAATGGCTGGTTCTTCGTGCGGTCCCTTCGGGTCCTTGTCCGGTGCTGCTGGTTTTTTTGGCGTTGCGGTCGGCCGGAGTTAGCTTTTTGGTTCATGCGGATGGTTCGCCTTTAACTAGATTTCAATTCTCGTCTTTGTTTAAGATTTTTTTGTCGTCTCTGGGTCTGAATCCTGGTGACTATGGTACACACTCGTTCCGGATAGGTGCGGCAACGGAGGCTGCTAGGGCGGGCTTGCCCGAGGCAGATGTGATGCGGATTGGTAGGTGGCGCTCGCGATGCTACGCGATGTACGTTCGCCCAGATTTGGTTGGCTAACCTGTTTTTTCTCCCTAGGTCGTCCGGCGGTGTGGATTATTGGGCACTCGTACGTGTTTTGGGCTGGACAACGTGCGGAATGTCGGCCTGGAGGCTGTTGCCTGGGATTCCAGTCGGCGGACGTCCATTGGAGGGGCATACGTGGTTTGCGGTGGTCGCAGGTGTTGGTGGAGGTGGTGGCTGTCAGTCGTGGAGTGCAGGTGCCGGTGGTGCTGGTGCTCCACGTTGGTGGCAACGATTTGTGCCTGGTCCGGATGGGGGAGTTACTATCGCTCATGAAAACGGATGTGGATCGGTTTTCCGGTTTCTTTCCCGAAGTTTTAATGGTGTGGTCTGAAATTGTGCCCCGGGTAGTTTGGCAGGGCGCACATGATGGGGAGGCAGTGGAGCGGGCCAGGAGGACGCTTAACATGTGTATGTCCCGCTATATTAGATCGAAGGGTGGGGTGGTTGTTCGCCACAGACAATTGGAGGGCGACAACGCTCGTCTGATGAGGCCCGATGGCGTTCATTTGAACGACATCGGCCTCGACATTTTTCTGTCAGGGCTACAGGACGGTATTGAGCAGGCCCTCTTCCTGCTGGGTGGGGGTCGGAGCGCGGTCTAGGTTTAACCGCGCTCCTCATGGCGGTTTTATCAATTAGGGTCACCGTGGAGTGTCTCTTGCCCCCCGCGGACGCGGGAGAGAGGGCTTTCGACCTCATGGTGGTAGAAAATAAGTTATGGAGTTAAGTTATAAGGTTATTGATTATTTATAAGCTGTGGCCGAACGCACCCATTAAAAGTTTGGAAAGAGATTACTGTGTTGTGTCTTATTGTGCTTGGGCTGGGTTTTGGTAGCATGCGGGATATCCAGGCAGTCTGTGAGGAGCCATGCAGGATAGGCAGGGAAACTTCTGACTGCATGGAAAATTGACATTCAGTGTGGAGTCCGCCCAAGCATGATAAGATGCAGAAGGGGTTAAGTGGATAGGAGTGGTCTTCCCAAGAGGCAAAGGGGAGCAGGCTATTTAAGGCCCTCCCAAGGATAGGCAGGCCTCTTTGTTCAAAGACTCTGGTAAGGGAAGTGGTCCCTCCCTCCCTCCCTGGTTTGGAAGCTTTGGCTGCGGATTTCTATGTGGATTGTTGGAGCCCGTTTTAGGTGGTGGATTACCCCCCCCCTCCATTCCTTTTTCTATGTTAAGTCACAGCTGGCGGTTTTATCAATTAGGGTCACCGTGGAGTGTCTCTTGCCCCCCGCGGACGCGGGAGAGAGGGCTTTCAACCTCATGGTGGTAGAAAATAAGTTATGGAGTTAAGTTATAAGGTTATTGATTATTTATAAGCTGTGGCCGAACGCACCCATTAAAAGTTTGGAAAGAGATTACTGTGTTGTGTCTTATTGTGCTTGGGCTGGGTTTTGGTAGCGTGCGGGATATCCAGGCAGTCAAGACAAATCGGAACCAGAACACAAGCAGATGCCTGGAACCCATGTGGAACGACAAATGACAGTCAGAAGCAGAGCTGCACCAATAGACAAGTTGTCCTCTGTCCAGAGAACTCACAAGCCCTATCACCTAAGGCATAGACTTGGACTAGTAGAGGCCTGTTCCCCATGCGGGGTTAGTCCATGGGTGAACAGAGAGAGCTGCACATAAGACACGGATCCAGACAAGCAGATGCCTGTTCCCCATGCAGGGTTAGGACCACACAGACAGGGCAGATGGAATGTCCCCAGGTCGGGTGCATAGTTCCTGCACCCAGCAAGCTGGAGACAGACTGACCCAAACCCACAGCATGTTATAGCAGGGTAATAAGGTCATCTGACCACCTAGCTAACACACCCAAAAAGAACAGGGAAAGTTAACCCCACCAGAACCGAGACAACAGGGAGGGGAGCATGCAAGCAGGAGGAGCAGTTCACACACAGGCTGCGGCAACTACATGTAGGTCATAGCAACCAGCCTACACGGAATACACCGCAGCCAGTTTGTCAGAGAGCTAGTAAAGCAAGTATGTATGGCAACCTGTGACACAGTGAACTACACTGTGACACTATCTATCCTGATTTACTCATACACAGTTACACACGCTCGGTTCAGCTGACTCTGTATGTCTAGTCAATGGTGAGAGAGGAGAAAGCTGCTGTCAGACCCTTCAGGAAGTGGCTTAGCCCCAAGGAGAACTAAATTGGGCGATGAAATTTAAAGCACCTAATTCTTCTCTCCATCAACATCATCTGTATTTGGAGAGTCGGCATCTCCCCAACCATGTTAGGCTGTCGACTGGTCCCACCAAGAATGAAGAGTTTTAAGGACAATAGTGTATGGCGGCCTTTAGTGCACCAGGAATTTCCATGGTAATGGTGGCAAATAGCCAAGTTTCAGACCAATTTGAGGCTGATGAGATGCTATAAAAGAGCATTCACAAAGGTGTTTCATTGTTGCACCTGATGGTCTCTACTAGCATGGTTGTATATGTCTTCTCAAAGCGGTTGTCTGGGACTTTTTCTTAAATCCCACTCCCAGCCACCAGGACCTGTGAAGAGAAACATCTTCTCTCTGCATGGCACTTCCAGTCCTTGTCTGTCAACATCCGTATGAATGGGGTCATGGACAGCGCTGCAGCCTTCAGGGATAATGAGTCCCAGAGTAGCACAAGACCCAGCAGTGCGTTAAAAAAATGTAAAAAAAATGCTTTTTTATATTTACACATCAAAAAAATTTATATAAATGACACCTCAATTTATATGTACTCCCAAACAATTCCAAAAAATAATAACATTTCTCCCACATAAAACAAGGCCTCAGACAGACACATAAAAAAAAAGAAAAGTTATGGCTTCTGAATTGCAGACATTATACATGCCATACATGCTTCTACTGACTGATCTGCATGCCGCATTTCCACTGGCATAGCAATATCTAGCCAGTGTCTATAAAGGAGAAAATTAACAATAAATCACATAAACTGATATGTACCACTGATTTTCATCGATTGCCATGCTGCAAAATGTGCTGATTTTGGCTCTTGATCTGTAAACGTAAATGCTGCTTATGGGTCCATTCACAAGAGCCATTGTTCAGTAGGCTCGTACATCGAGGATAAACCTCTGGGATGGTCCTGATCACACCAAACAACTTTTAAAATTGCTAATTTTTCGATGTTGGTCTTAAAGCTCATAATAAAGATAATTACTCTGAATATAAATAAATATTAATATATTACCATCCCATTCACTAGCTTTCATAATAATAATTCATAATAATGAACAGTGAATGTTAGCAGCTCTCTATGAAGCAACAGAGTGATGCTTGACCCATGTTAACACAATCATAGGACATTGTGATGAGGGTCCCACAATATGAAATAGAATACAATATGTACTAGAGACTGGAAGATTTGGGTTTTAATGTCCCTCTGCAATAACAAAGTGGGAATTGTTTCCATTTTAAAGAGATAATAATAAATAACTGATAGGAAGCAACAGGGGTAGCAACGTAAGTACAAAAAGTACAGTGTAGGAATAGTGGTGTGTATTTGTAGTAGTGAATACGAACTGTCAAACCAGTACTGAATGTCTACACATTAAATTATGAACCTCACTGGGGACAGGAACTGATACGAGTGCCTACAGTCTGTGTATGTGACCTGCAGAGTCATTTATCAGCCTAAAATCTACTAATCAACTAGCTGTATTAACTGTTTAGACAGTGCTGCCACCTACTGGGACCACAGGGAATTACAGGAAAAGCAATCCATTCTACAAGTGCATCTCAATAAATTAGAATATCATCAAAAAGTTTTTTTTTTCAGTAATTTAAATTAAAAAGTGACACACATATATTATATAGAGTCATTACAAACAGAGTGAACTTTTTCAAGTGTTTATTTCTGTTAATGATTATGGCTTACAGCCAAGGAAAACCCAAACGTCATTATCTCAGAAAATTAGAATATTATATTAGAACAACTATAATTTTTTTTTTAAACACAGAAATGTTGGCCAAATGAAAAGTATGTACAGTAAATGCACTCAATACTTGGTTGGGGCTCCTTTTGTATGAATGACTGCATCAATGCAGCGTGGAATGGAGGCGATCAGCCTGTGGCACTGCAGAGGTGTTATGGTTGCTTTGTTAGCAGCCTTCAGCTCGTCTGCATTGTTGGGTCTGGTGTCTCTCATCTTCCTTTTGACAATACCTCATAGATTCTCTATGGGGTTAAGGTCAGGCGACTTTGCTGGACAATCAAGCACAGTGATACTGTGGTTATTAAACCAGGTATTGGTACTTTTGGCAGTGTGGACAGGTGCCAAGTCCTGCTGGAAAATAAAAATTCCATCTCCAAAAAGCTTGTTGGCAGAGGGAAGCATGAAGTACTCTAAAATTTCCTGGTAGACGGCTGCACTGACTTTGGTCTTGATAAAACACAGTGGACCTACACCCAAGGGTGCACCTAGCCTTTCTGCTGCCTGAGGTGAAAACTGAAACGGCGCCCCCTCCCCCCAATGCCAATTTCTTAACCTAACCCCTTCCCTTCAGCCCATGGCCCTTTGGCTGACCCCCTCTTGCCCCTACCTGGTGCTGCCTGAGGCGATCACCTCACCTGGCCTCATTGGTGGTGCGCCCCTGCCTACACCAGCAGATGACATGGCTCCCCAAACCACTGATTGTGGAAACTTCACACTAGACCTCAAGCAGCTTGGATTGAGTGCCTCTCCACTCTTCCTCCAGACTCTGGGACCTTGATTTCCAAATGAAATGCAAAATTTACTTTCATCTGAGAACAACACCTTTGACCACTGAGTAACAGTCCAGTTCTTTTTCTCCTTGGCCCAGATAAGACGCTTCTGGCGTTGTCTATTGGTCATGAGTGGCTTGACACATGGAATGCGACACTTGTAGCCCATGTCCTGGATATCTCTGTGTGTGGTGGCTCTTGAAGTACTGACTCCAGCAGCAGTCCACTCGGTGTGAATCTCCTCCAAATTTAGGAACGGCCTTTTCTTAACAATCCTATCAAGGCTGTGGTTCTCCCTGTTGCTTGTACACCTTTTTCTACCACCCTTTTTCCTTCCACTCAACTTTCCATTAATATGCTTTGATACAGCACTCTGTGAACAGCCAGCTTCTTTAGCAATGACTTTTTGTGGCTTACCCTCTTTGTGGAGTGTGTCAATGACAGCCTTCTGGACATCTGTCAAGTCAACAGTCTTCCCCATGATTGTGTCGCCTACTGAACCAGACTAAGGGACCTTTTAAAAGGCTTAGGAAGCCTTTGCAGGTGTTTTGGGTTAATTATTCTAATTTTCTGAGATAATGAATTTGGGGTTTTCTTTGGCTGTAAGCCATAATCATCAACATTAACATAAATAAACACTTGAAAAAGTTCACTCTGTTTGTAATGACTCTATATAATATATGTGTTTCACTTTTTGACCTGAATTGCTGAAAGAAAAACAACTTTTTGATGATATTCTAATTTATTGAGATGCACTTGTATATACTACAGATAGATGATAGATAGATAGATAGATAGATAGATAGATAGATAGATAGATAGATAGATAGATAGATTATATACAATATCTATCTATCTATCTATCTATCTATCTAACTGCCAATCTTTGTGTACATAGATATTTTACTATTCATATAGATGGGGCAATGCAAAAGAGTCATTAAATTGTTCTTTTTTGAGTCGTTAGCTACAATACCGAAGATAATGTTTAATAATTGGGAGATTACATCAATAGTGATGGCTAAGCAATGGGTATATGACCTAATTTGTATTAAAATCCTCCTTTTAGGGAGACACTATTTGTCATGGTCAAGTCCCATTTACAATTTCTGACAGATAAGCATACTATATATTGGACCACGAAAAGAGCTAAATTCAGGAATACTAGTAATAATAGTACACTAACATTAGAAAATTGCTGTGCAATTGGAAGTCCACCATGGAAGATATTGTTTCATAGTTGGATACAATGATATTGCTAGCAATGTACTTGTAATGCCTCATAAGTGTAATCATTTGTCATGACGACATCTTAATACTTTAGGAGGTCACTGTTCCAGAGGTGGCATAGTTTCAAGTGACAATTAACACATTAAATACACAGTTGCAGCAATGTTTAGGTTGACTTTCAATGACTTTTGTTGTGGTAAGTGCTAATTTTATAGTTAGGAGATGGATACTCGAAGACATTTCCTTCACAGGTCTGGTAACTAGTATTGAATGAAGCAAAGCATTCGAAGCGGAATTCAGTGTGAAGTTTAGGAAAACTTTGATTCTAAACCAATTTAAATTTTCACATGCTTCATGGAAATGAATCAGGTTTTCCTAAAATGGCAGCTGCATGTGTTACAAAATGAAAGTAAGAAGCCCGGGAACGCAAGATCACCATCTGTAGAAGGCCATCCCCTGTGATGTCACAGCCCTATAAAACCCTCATCTTGCGTGGTCTCCATTGTCCTGTGAGCAGAGCAAAGGGAGAGACGTAGCAAGTGCTCATACGCTAGGGACAGTGTTGGCGAAAATGATTAGTAGAAGAATATTGGAGAGGGAGAGTGCAGGGAGACTGCAGGGAGAGTGCAGGTAGACTTATTCTACGTCAGTTTTATTCATTCCTATATTTACTTATTGCTACATCACCCGTAAACTAAGATGTGTAATTCAATACCAATAAAATGGAACCTTTAATTATTATGATACCAGTGTGCCAACCAATATCATCCAGTCTGCACCCCTTCAGAGGGCCAGGTCTTAATGATGACCATCCTCATTTTTTGCTGGATTATTTCTTCCATATCATCTTTCACGGTCTTCATGTCCTAGAAAAGATGCAGAGACAGGAGGAGCTAGATGTTCCTGATGACATATTCTCATCGATATTAGATGATGTTGAAAAGGAGGAAAAGCAGATGACAGAAGAAGGGCTCTCACCCGTAGGACAGGAGGGCGCTGGGGTTGGAGAAATGGGTATGCCAGAGCTGATTAATATTCTGTGTTTACTGTCAAATAACCTGCAGGAAATTTCAGGCCAGAACAGCAATAATTTGCATATTGTGCCCCCCACCTAACCAGCCAAATCCCATACCAGCATCCGCCCGTTTAAAGGTGCCGCACAGCCATTAATAATGAAGAACAACTGTACAGTGCAGTCTTCACTATTAAATGAAAGACAGCTGTGGGATAATCGGCCACGTGGTTCTTCACCTCAGCATGGCCATATCCTACTACCAAGTGGCCAGGGTATACCTGATTTATAGCACTTCGGAATTAATTCGGAACTAATAAAATTTCTTGGCAAACAATGCCAAAGTTGTCGAATCAAATTTTTCTAAACTTTCCTCTTCTCTACTGGTAAGATACATCTGAAGCCAGCACTGCCTCTGCAGATCTCACAGTATAATGCCCTTGACATTGTTACAGGACCAAGACACTGTATACTAACATCCCACAAGACGTACCTAGAGAATTATAGGTGAAACAGGGGCATTTGTCAGAGACGGGTCTATTATAAGGTACGAAATGACAATAATTATTGGGTTCTCATTAATAATTTGCTATTTCACAGTATTGTTTACTGTAATATATGTTATACTACATCACTATAATAGTATCTTGTTCTAATGTTTGGCTGCAGTAAGTAACATTTCACTTTATATACCTTTTAACTCTTTAATCCTCTGTCACACCTAAATCAGAACATTGGGATTTGGCCATTTCCTGTAGTTACTAGCACAGAGCATGTATAATTGCAGTAGTCTACTGTTATGTGATATCTAATCTTGTCTGTCATGATCGATGGTATTAATCTTGGCTCTTGAAGAAAGTCAACAGATTATTTGGTCTAGGACAGGGATCAGCAACCTCTGGCACTCCAGCTGTTCTGAAACTACAGCTCCCAGAATTCTCCTTTCACTTCTTTGGGAGATGCAAGAACTGTCAAGTAAATGTGCATGCTGGGAGTTGTAGTTTTGCAGCAGCTGGAGTGCCGAAGGTTGCTGATCCCTGGTCTAGGAACTGTTCCTCCATTTCACCATGTAACCACTAGGTGGTGCTAGTCTATGAATGTGAGATGTGTAAAGGAGAAAGAAGCACACTAAGATTGTAATTTATCAAACTGGGTTTGTCTTTATTTTGGAGTAAATTATGATTTTTCTGTTTTTTAAATAGTATGTGATAGGCCAAAGTTATTTTTTGCTGCTGCAAAGTTAGTTTCAGAAAAACAGCTGTTTTGTGGGCATTCCTATGAGCACCTTATCTTAGGGAAAAATTTGTCTCAACTGTACTCCACTCCTGACCTAGCGTAACTGTGGAAGGTGAATATAAGTCAGAATGTGAGAGTTTGCTGTTCCAAATTTAACATGTGCGGTGCACCACTTTCCTAAATTTGGTGCACAGACTACTACCTTTATACAAATAGACAATTGTGAGGACAAACTTTAATTCGTCCCCTGTTAATAAATCAGAGGCGAAGGGAACATCCACACTGTCAGTATTATACTATTATATTATACAGTTTTTCCATGTGGACTTTTGTGCAGTAAATTTTTGTGCCACATAACATAGTAGCAGTAATGTACACAAGGAGGAAATTTTCCTCTGGAAATTGACCAGTAGTACGTATAGTAAAATCCGCAGCATGTGAACTGTTTGGATCTTCAGTGCAATCTGGTGCAAATCCGCATCAAAATCTGTGAGAAAATACACAAGCACATGTAGATATTGGTGCAGATTTTCAGTGGAAATACAGAGTAAACTGCATGAAAATCCATGCATAAAACCCACATAAACTACACTGCAGTTTGCATATACCCCAACGCTTCACGCACATGGACATGTCCGTATTTTGTTCTGCAAACAACAGATCCACAAAATTCAGATACTTTCTGTGTATACTCCACACCTTTCTCACTCCCATCATTAGAAAGGACAATTCTTTTCTGTAGTACGGACCAGAATGGGACATGTTGTAATAATAATTTGCGGAACGGCCACACAGATCTGCATAAAATACGGATGTGTGCATGTATGGCCTACAGAAATGAATGGGTCAGTGACAACTGCAGGAAGCAAACGGATGCAAAATGCGGTCTTGAGCATGAAGCCTAAGAAAGTTTTTCCAAATCTGCTTATGTCTTAGTATAAAATATCCTTGAGGACATTCTTGTTCATATTACTAGGTTTATATGATTGTATGCTCTCATTCAGTTTTGAATTCTGGTGGCTGTATGGAGAATGACCTTTGTTGCTTCCGAATGTCTTCTGAGTCTTTTGGGTACGACCACACGGTCAGGTTTCCTGATGCAGTTTTGGAAGCCGAAACCAGGGGTGAATTAAAAAATCATAAGAAGTTGTATCTGTCTTTTATACTTCCTCTCCTTTTTTGATTCACTCATGATTTTAGCTTCCATAACTGCATCAGGAAACCTTATCGTGTACCCGTACCCTAAGGCTTCTTAATGGAATAGTTTTTTATTATTATTCCAGTTATTGTATCCCTTGAGATTCTAGTTTATTATTATTATTATTATTATTATTATTATTATTAGTATTAGTATTATTATTATATTTTATTAGTTTTGCTCCATCTTTTCTGAGCATAATCTATCAAAATTAATTGAGGCTTCTCACTGTGGCATTTGTGGAAGGTTAAGTTTTATTGGGTCAGTGATCCATTTGTATATTCTTTAAGGTTACGGTAGTTGCCAACAGCAGAGTTTAATGACATTAGTGCATTGTGTGTTATTGTCCTCTGTTGTCTCATTTTCATGTCCAGAGATGGAATACTATATATATGTATATATATATATTACACACACACACCTGGAATGTGACTGATTTAAAGCATCATCCAACTAACAATGCAAGTATTGGCTTCTTGTTGTGTAATTGTGACTTTTCCCATTCCTTTCCCTCCCTTCTTTTTCACCCTATGGACTGGTAGAGATCCTTTTTATTATGCAGTTCCCTGCTGTTCTGTGACAACCCGAAACTCACAGGGGCATAAAAGGGTGGGCGATAGAAACTAGCTCAATGGAGACAAATAAGAAAGTGGTATTGTGTTCTACCAAAGACTTTGCCTGTGAGCTTTAAGAGAGTGGAGAGCTGGGGTAGAACTGATATCACCAGTTACACTTTGTATAATATGTAATTTATTATTAGGCTAGGACTACATGGCGACACTGGTCCCGCGACACTGCTGGATTTTTTGCAACTTTCACTGCAATTCCATTCATTTCCATGTAATCACCGCTACTCTGCAGTCCTGGCTGTGGTGGCTGTCGCGGGACCAGTGTCGCCGTGTAGCCCAAGTCGATTAGATTTCCAATGAGGAGAGGTTTGTAAATAGCCATAAAAGTACACAGGGAGAGTTACACGGTATACAGCTCCTGGGCGTCTACGCAGGACGTCTGTGTGTATATTGAGCATTTATTCAGGTTTAAAGTAATAAAGATTTTTAATTACCATTGATAATTCTGGGCATTATCTGTGGTTTTTCTCTACCTGCAACATGCTCTATCCTTCAGCTACTTTGTGCACTTTGTGCCATTTCCTTTTTTACATAAAATATTTGGAACAGTTTCATTAAATAACATGGGGTTTTTGCATTGACTTTGTTTGTGAAGGCAGATATATTACAGTACCGCCTTGAAGAATAAGACTCTGGTAACATCACAGATACGTATGACTGCAAGTCTTGTGTGGTGGTTACAGTCCATATAGTCTTATATACAGTACATGCCTATACAGGACACTGCCATGCAACAAGGAAAAAGACAGAGGTAGAAAAAGTCCCAGATGCAGTTGAAAGTCAAACACAAGTAGTTGCATCAAAATGTCATAAAGGTTGTTGTACATTTAGCAGTGTATTCCTTTGGAGTGTGACAGTCACACAACTGTGTCCTGTGATAAAACTGTATGTGCTCAGCATGTCCTAACAAACAGCACCTTCTTGACTGGAAACTGTGTGGCCCCAGAACACGTCCATTTCTGCTGGTTCCTATGCAGCACATCAGTAGATACAAGTAATGTATTTTGCAGCACAATTATTATAAGGGTTTTCTCACAAAAAGTATTACTATGCAATGTATAGGGCATACTAAATGAAGTATTATTGTAATATGCATTAAACAGAAATACTGTAGTTTTTTATGTATATTACATTTTCCTCTCCGCTGTTTATCCTTGTGTCCAGCTTCTCCTGCATTCAGAGGTGGACTAACATGTTCAGTAGTTTCCCTTTCCCTCCCTTCCCTCTTTGCTGGCATAGTAATCTCACAGAGAAGCAGTTGGAGCAGTCCAGACACCTTTCTTTCATTCGTCCCTCCTTCTAAATTCATAGAAATATATAACTCTCTCTAGACAGTGGAGAAGGAAATTGTGATGTGTGAGCATATATATTTCTAGCAATATATGTGAGGGACTATTTTCTATGCAGGGGTGGACTGCGTGAACAAGAGTTAATTTCAATGTATCATACCTCCCAAGTGTCCCTCTTTTGGAGGGACAGTCCCTCTTTTTGACCCATGTCCCTCTGTCCCTCTTTTATCCTTAAATGTCCCTCTTTTTGACCTGGAGGATTAATGCATAAATATGCATTAATAAATTTACTAAATATCTCCTTACTAAAGTGTCTGTATGGATTCCACCTGTATAGTAGACCAGAACTTCATAATTTGGTGCAATTTGGACCTTAAAATATCTATAATTTGATGATTTATGTGCTAATATTTATATGGACAATGAAGAGCAAGAAAAAAATTGCCACAGGGGCTCCAGTAATTATGTTTTGGGTGGAGTTAGAGGTGTGGCCTAGTATGAAAAAAACTGCCGTGATGCGCACCTCAAAAATTGTCCCTCTTTGCAATTTTCAAAAGTTGGGAGGTATGATGTATACTGGGAAATACGGGCGCTTGATGAGCTACTGCCTTCCCTCTGAAAGTCCTCCTGATATATGAGTAAAAAAAAAAATTGTAGGATACCCCTTTTAATATTGTGAAATAACCTGCCGAAACAGGCAATCTCAGAAACTAGAGAAAGCGCTATTCACATTACATTTATGGGACGTATGCATTAATTGGCTACCCATGATGTATAACATATCATTCAAAACTCAAAGGGTCCTATTGTAAAAAAAAATACACCAAATATACTTTTGTTTTTTTGAAAGGATACTGATGTGTGGAATAGCCTTGTCTATTAGGTTATTTCATTACCTTTTTTTGTGGTATGCTGACATTTTCTGGCCACGCAGAGGCCAAAAGGACATACTCTTGTAGTCTCTTTCCGGCTAATCTAACCTTAGCCCTATGTTATGGACATGTTTACCAAGTACATCTGGAGCTTTCCCAGTGCACACGCTAAACACACTTCACACGCATGGTATCAGCGTAGCTTTAGTAGTATTAGATACAGTACACTGTACAAGAACATTTACTAAGGGACTTGCGATTATTTTAGGCATAAAAGTCCCCTTTTTTAACCAGTCGTGTGTC
Organism: Rhinella marina; assembly: GCA_900303285.1. NCBI lineage: Eukaryota > Metazoa > Chordata > Amphibia > Anura > Bufonidae > Rhinella > Rhinella marina. The sequence goes on from ONZH01003994.1 coordinate 17,564, forward strand.
AATATTTAGTTACATGGATGGTTTTACTCTATTTTGTGTCACTTGGGCAAGGGCGGGGGCTGTGCCAGGGTGGGACTCGAACCCGGTAAATTTACTAAAAATTACACCTGGAATATGGCATAAATGTTAGCTAAAAACTATGCCAGACACAAGGACTACCGCAGATGCCCCTAATTTATGACAAGGCTCATGCCTCGACATAAATTAGACGAATATTATGGGAGCAAGAGGGGAAACTAAGACTGGCCTAAAAAGCCGCTGTTACTAAATGTGCCCCAATGAGTTCAATGCTGTGGAGAACTGAAGTAACTTTTCCAGAATGGTCCTTGCTTGTAATTAAATGACAAGTCACTGATCTGAGTGGTTTTTGTGTATGTGAGAGCTGGACAATGGTCAGTCCTGGTACAGTGCCTGCTTGCTGTATAGTTTGTAGCTGTGGCGGTGCATCGGGCTCTCCAAGCACAGAGGTTTCTGAAGTGAAAGATTGAGAATAGCAAAGCAGGCTTTTCTCTACAGTTGACTTTAGGATCAGCTGTGTGTACCTTCCCCTATTATTTATTAGCCTTCCCTTTGTTGGCCATAATTTGCATTTTCTTCCCTCTTTTTCTTTGTTTATTTTCCCTCCATCCCAATCCATTGTGATTTCCAGCAGCTAATTCCTGCAAATCACCTCCACCCCCCACGCTGCAGGGTGCCACAGGCAGTTTGCTACTGTAGTGATGAAAGACCCAAGTCAAACGTGCAACCTGGATACACAATCCACAATTTAAATACACAGAGCACATAGAAACGAACAAGTTAGTAATACGATTCACTCCCCAACGGCGCTTAATAGGGTTTATTGTCGTCTGTCCATTGACATGTTAGTAGGAAGTTCTACATTTCGGTCAGAGATAGTCACGCCATGGACTGTACTTCTATACTGTAAATGAGGGAAAGAAAGATTTCACGTTCTATGACAACTTACATCATAGGAAGACTCAAGAGCAGCTATTACAATAGAGGGGTAGATCTGGTAATAGTCTCCTACAGCTAGACAGGGTAAAATTAGATAAGACAGGTGGAAACTGTGCAAAATGTATCGTAATGGAGCCCCCTAAATGATATGTTTCATAAAACCCAATAGATGTGAGATACTTTATCTTATTTCATCTTTTAGCTGAAGTTTAGTACACCAATTTTGCATCAAAAAATCTTGCTACTTTTACGTCTCCTCTACTCTTATGTCTCCTCTACTTTTTTTAGACTCTTATGAAAACTGCTGAGAGGAGTGAAAAGTGTCAAAAACATAATAAATTTGGCGCCATCCTATAAATGGGATCAAATAAATACCCTTTAAGACTGGTATCACTTTTTTCAGGCATTTTGAGGAGTTTTGAAGATTGTGGTGTCTTTTTTTTTCTTATTTTCGCGGGCATTTTACAGTATTTTTGGACAAAAAATGCCAGTTCTAGATGTTGTATGGACGTCTATGGAAAATATTAAAGGCTTTTTTTCACCCTCAAGGTATATTTTTTGGGTCAATTACATTTTTTCCTCATAGATTTTCGTTTGGGAGTTATTTACAGTTTAAGTTCTCATTTACAAAACGTATTTTTGGTCGGCATCCGATCTGCACTTTTTGCACTTTTTCATTCATTTCAGTGGCACAGCAAAAGATGCAGACAGCGCACCATATATTGTCCACATCTGTATGTCTATCCCACCATCCTGCAAACGAGATAGAACATGTCCTTTTGTGGCATTTTTACAATAAAGTGGGGTGTACGGAACAAGAACATGGCCGGTATATATAGAATTGTGAACAGAACTGATAAAAACATTACAATAATTTGTGAGACATAAACTACATTGTACATTGGTATGCTATAAGGAAGGGCTTGTATGCCTGAAATGCATAAGCAACAGTGGTTTTAATATTTTTCAACTATGTTCTGAGTTAATAAAGGAATTCAATTTTATTTGGGTGCTGGATCTACCCACATTTTTCTAAACTACATTGTGTTTCACCTCATATCTGATTTGGAGACGTCAGGCATCCAGCAGGTAAGGCTAAATAGGAAAGCGTGTCCTTACATTCATTAAAGTTTATATGGGAACTTGCCTTTTGTGCAGATGGCAGCATGGCCATAGTATCGGGAGATCTGAAGTGTAAATGACATTGTAATGTCTGGCCTGGAGGTAGCAGGTTAACTGGGGGTTTGGTGGGGGTGTTGACTCCTGATAACATATAACCTGGAGTTTGACAGTTACTTTCTTTCCTCTCTTTCCCTCCACTTGGTTGTTTTGCTTTTAGTCTGAGCAGAGTTGTAATGACGGCCCTACCCCCGACACGCCCCGGGGCAAACTGTCAGGACAAAAGTTCCCTCCATTTCCTAGAGAATACATAGACTTATCATGTACATACACACAATGAAAATTGTTACTGACACAACCGAGAAGATAATTGTTACTTATTTATTCTAACGTTTGTGTTGCTATAACAATCAGTTGTGGTTGATGGGAATTTCTTCCCATTGAGCACTTGGGGGGTCATTTATTAAACTGGTGAAAAGTAGCAACTAGTGGCTTAGTTGCCCATAGCAACCAATCAGATTGCACCTTTCATTCTTCAAAGGAGCTGTGAAAAATGAAAGGTTGAATCTGATTGGTTGCTATGGGCAACTAAGCCAGTTCTGCTTTACAACAATTTGATAAATGACCCCTTGGTTCTCATTTTTCTCAGTCATTATTGTGGTGGTAGCATTTAGTCAGTTAATCGTGCAGTGTAAAGGTGCAGAAATTGTGCAATCTCTGCTCCCTTAGGGCTCATACACACAAACTTTGTTCCGTTTTTCTACAGGTCCGTATGCAGAACCATTCATTTCAATGGGGCTTGAAAAAAGGCAAATGACTCAGTGTGCATTCCGTTTCCATATGTCCACATGTCCGTTCCACAAAAAAAATAGAACATTTCCTATTCTTGTCCATTTTGCGGACAAGGACAGGCATTGTTACAATGGATCAGCAAAAATAATGGATGTAACACAGACGTCACACGAACATCATCTGTTTTGTTTTGCGCACCGCAAAATACATACTGTCGTGTGCATGAGTCCTTTATAGTAGCATCCTGAGATACACACGTGTGTGCATATACTGCCTACCTGCATTGCCGACCAAAAGGACCATGATGGCCAGGCAGGGTTTAGGGACATTGCAGCATAAGGGTCTGTATTCATACTGAACATCGTATATTGCACACCTGCAGGACGTGGAATAACGTGGTCACACAGAGATGAAGGGGGTAAAATGACCTGAAGTGAAGCCAACTGCCTAGCAAAGATAAGTAAGAAAAAGTGAAGTATTTTGTGTCCTTTGAAGTGCACAAAGCGTTCAGTCCTCCTGTACAAACGCATGCACACACCTGCCGGTGCTGCTGGTATTATCCGCTTGTGGGATTTCAGTACCTGAGGTTGATGGTTGAGTTCTTGGTACAGGGGAAGGATTTACTAAGGGCTGATTCACATGACTGTGATCGAGTCAGGAAACACAGTCCATGTCTTGCATCTCCAGGACTGACAGTGGGTTCCCTGACCTGAGTGGACTGTATCATAGTGTTTTATGCTGCAGTCAGTTCCTATCTGACTGTGGGTCTAATGTTCTGTACTGACATGCTGATTACAATACATGAGACCTGTGATCAGATAGGACCTGACTGCACCATAAATCACTATGATACAGTCAGTTCAGGTCAGGGGTGCTGCAGTCGGTCCAGGAAATGCAGCCGATACAAAAACTGTGGAGGAGAGTAATCAAACTGGTGTAAAGTAGAACTGGTTTAGTTGCCCATAGCAACCAATCAGATTCCACCTTTTATTTTCCAAATGAGCTGTCAAAAATGAAAGGAGGAATCTGATTGGTTGCTATGGACCACTAAGCCAGTTCTATCCTGTGTTTCTCGGACAGTTGTGTGAATCAGACTTTTCTGGTATAGTAACCCATTCACCCCTAGCAGCAAAAGAAATTCACATAGAGAGACTTAAAGGGGTTGTCTTACTTCAGTAAATGGGATTTATCAAGTAGATAAAGGTAATACAAGGCACTTACTAATGTATTGTGATTGTCCATGTTGCCTCCTTTGCTGGCTTGATTCATTTTTCCATCACATTATACACTGCTCATTTCCATGGTTACGACCACCCTGCAACCCAGCAGCTGTGGTCATGCTCGCACAATATAGGAAAAAGCGCAGGCACGTGCATGCTCCCATGGTCCCGGCCACCAGAGAGGTCAGCGCCCTTTTCCTACTAGAAATTATGAACAAATTCCTAGCAGTCTGCAATGAATGTCCAGCTGGGTGTTGCCAGTTGAGGGTGTGTCCCTACGCAGTCTGACAAACGAATGGTACATCATAGACTCATAAGATTAGATGCTCCAAAAGGTTATTACATGGGGAATACAAGTACCGTATTTTTCGCCCCATAAGACGCATTTTTTCCCAAAAAAATGGGGGGAAAATGCCCCATGTGTCTTATGGGTTGAATGCTAATGAGCGCTTCCATTATGGAAGAGTTCATCAGCACCGGAGGACCGGGAAGCGGTGAAGACTCTGTACTCACCTCTTCCTGGACCTCCGTTCGGCTGTGCTGCGCACAGCGTGGGGGCGCTCTGTGTCCTAACGCTGTGCGTGCAGAGTCACAGCACAGCCAACAGGAAGACAAAGAGAGAGCGCGGGTGGAGAGGAGCGTCGGCGTCCAGGAGCAGGAGAGGTAAGTGGCTTTTTTATTTTTACTGAGGCATGCTGGGCTCATAATGGGGGCTAATAAGAGGCATGAAGGCTGAAGTGAGGCATTGGGAATCATATGGGGGCTGATATGGGGCTAAAGTGAGGCATGGGGCTGATATGGGACTAAAGTGAGGCATGGGGGCTGATATGGGAGCTAAAGTGAGGCATGGGGGCTGATATGGGAGCTAAAGTGAGGCATGGGGACTGATATGGGAGCTAAAGTGAGGAATGGGGGCTGAAGTGATGGGCTGATATGGGGGCTGAAGTGAGGCATGGTGCTGATATGAGGGCTAATTACAGGCATGGGGGCTAATTACAGATATAGGGCTAATTACAGGTATTAGGGGCTGATATGGGGGCTAATTACAGGCATTGGGGCTAATTACAGGCATTGGGGGCTCATATGGGGGCTGAAGAGAGGCATGGGGCTCTTATCTAAGGTCTGATTGGGGGTCATTAACATTGGGGTCTGAGCTGAAGTCTGATTGGGGTCTTATTAACATTGGGGGCAGTGGCGTAACTACAACTAACTGGGCCCCACAGCAAATTTTTGAATGGGGCCCCCCAGAAACTTCCTCGCAACCCCGAACTCACATGCAACCCTCACTCTTGTGACTAGTCAAGATTGAGCTCTCCCAGACAAGGCCTGACAGCCGCTCCATCCGCTTTCTATAGTGTCACTGTATATAATGTCATTGTATAATACTGTTGAGGGGGGCCTGACAATAAAATCTTTTAGTCTCCCTTCTGAGGGGGCCCCTTGTGGGTCTGGGCCCCAAAGCAGCTGCTTCCCCTGATTGCTATTCCTACGCCCCTGATTGGGGGTCTAATTGAGGCTGTGAGCTGAGGTCTGATTAACATTGGGGGTCTAATTGTTGGTCTCCTCTAAAACTTAGGTGCATCTTATGGGCCGGTGCGTCTTATGGGGGCGAAAAATACGGAAGTTACTAAAACAGACATAACAGGAGAGGTGGAAGGTCCTCTTGAAAGCAATATACAAAGAATAATAATTGCTATAGTAGCAATAGTTCCATATCTTATCATCCATATATGCATTTCTGGTATTGTGCTCACATGTGATGGATGTGATGTCACTATGTGATGTCACTATGATGGACTCATGGCTGTGTTATGTGCAGTGACAAATTCTGTATAGCAGTACCTCATAGCAGAATTTGTGAGCAGTGTAAATTGGTAAGATGTCTTCTGTCTCACTTCACATCTGAACAAAAAAACAAAAAAAGATGAATGCTAACTGCTGGAAGCCTAGTGATGTGAAAGACTGAGCCCATTCCAAACCAAACAGGTAAGTGCATCCGTGATAACAGCAGAACTGTTGGAGAGGAAAAGAGCTCATATTTATAGTGTAAACAGGGCATAAAAGATTCAATTACAGCTTCTTCCCCTAGAAAATACATCTGAAAGTGTAATGCAAACAAGTCACCTCCCCCAGGTATTCACCTAACTCCTTCCCTCACCCTCCCTGCTGGTGTTATCTACTACTGTCAGCTAATCATGGCTGAAAGAGGACTTGTCTACTGACATGTCTGTTTTACTAGCTACTTGCATTCCCTATGTAATAGCAGTTCTGGAGCATTAAGACGTATGAGTCTATGTTGGGCGATTCCTCTATTATTCCTTCTAGAAGTTATGAATGAATTGTTAGCAATTTGCAATGAAGGTCCATCAGACCATTACCAGTGTCCCTGCACATTCTAACATTATCCAGTCAGTGCTGCTAGGTGCATGTCCAACTCATCTGAACCTTCATTGCAATCAGACTGTTAGCAATTCCTTCATAACTTCTAGAAGGAATAATGAAGGGATGACACAGTATAGAGGTATATGAAAATATACTCCAGAATTATTATTACAAGGGGAATGCAAGTAGTTGCTAAAACAGACATGTCCGGAGAGGTGACAGGTCCTCTTTAAAGGGTTCCTGTCACCAATTTTTAGCATATTAAACAGGATGATATTTCAAATGTGTAAATGTCCCCTGATGCTAAATATGTATTTTACTTTATTGCCAGTGGCCCCGTTTTTGTGTAATTTAACCTTTTATATTATGTTAATTAGCCTCTTAGGAGCAGGGGGGGGGGCGGTACCCCTGCACCTAGAGACTCCGTTTCCCCACCTCGCAAAACGCCTCCATTTGCTTGATTGACAAATTCAAATCCCGTCGGGCGCAGTGCCACTGGCAATAAAGTAAAATACATTTTTAGCATCAGGGGACATTTACACGTTTGAAATGTCATCCTGTTTAATATGCTAAAAATTGGTGACAGAAACCCTTTAAAGGGGTTCTCCAAGTTATATATATTGATGACCTATCCTCAACGCCCCATTCATTTCTATGGGAAGAATCGCTCCCATACAAGTCTATGGAAGCGATTCTATCCATAGAAATGAATGGGGCAGTTAGGTGTAATTACACATACTCACCACTACCCCCGTGTCGGCCAGCATGTAAACAATAAAGAGGAGGCAACGCTGATAGGGCGCGCGCCTCCTCTTCAAACAGCTGATCTGCACATATCAGCGTTAGAAAAATTCCATCCCATGTGTCTTTTGGACTCATGCCTTTATTCTACATTAGACAACCTTCGACATGTCATAGAAATATGGGTCTATGAGCTGACACTCCACCATCCCTGAAAATAGGAGAAGGACAGTGGAACAGCTGTACACCCTTCTGCCCTGGTCAAAGATTTCCATAACCCTGGTGGCGTGCCACTTAATATTACTGACCTAAGGTACATTTCCTACATAATTTCTGTCAAATTAGTTTCCCTTGACCTTGTGGTTTTCAATAATCCTGATACATGTTAGGTCAGTCATCAATAGTGATCCACCTCCAATTGGGGGGAAAGCGGCCTGACCGTGGATGAAAGCCCCGGCCTGGGCCCTCCATCCTTTTCTAGCAGATGACCAAGTCCTGATATGAGCCCTGAGTTGTCTTTCTTATGGGCGCTGTGCTGACCAATCAGCTTTAGCAGCTCTAGCAGAGCTTGTTGCTGATTTGCTTGTCTAGTGCCCAGCAGAGGAACTACAGAGAGCTGAGCCTTACCACAGTGGTTGTCAGTACCATCTGTTGCCTGCAAAAAGCATCACCTTCACGAGTCCAGACGCTGTGAATATCTGTCCCCCATGCTCTGCCAGCACAAGTAAATAAAGTCAGCACTGCCATTGGAATACTACAGGCAGCAGCAGGCACAGTGCATGAAGGGTGTATGGCACACTATAAAATGTGCAGCAGCAGACACAGTTCATTGGAGGTGTGGCATAGTGTATTATTACAGCAGCAGCAGGCACAGTTCATGGGCAAGGAATGGGAGGGGCCAGGAGTGGTTAGTGAGAGAGACTAGGGATGGGTAGTGGGAGGGGCTAGGGATGGGGCATGGGGGTCCAATATATGATTCTTGCTATCTTCAAACAGCTGATCAGCAAGGGGTGCTGGGAGTCGGTCCTTACCAATCAGATATAGATGACTTATCCTATATCATCAATATTGTCCTCCCAGAAAACCGCTTTAAACTTATGAGTAATTTTTGGAGTAAGGCTCTATTTTATTGGTGTACTCATACAACAAGACACATGCTTCAGTGATTTGTGCCTGTATGTGTGGTAATGGTAGAGGAGCAGTGAGGTGTAGCCTGTAGGTCTTGTGTCTTTTATTATGTACAGCCTTGTAAGATTACAGTTATTTTGCCAGGGGCTGCCACCGTGGAGAATGTGTTCTCATGGCTATGACATACTTGTCTGTCATTCACAAAGACTCTAAAACATCCTGCATATGTTATAACTACTACCAAATGCTGTATGTCCACATTTAAACCTTATAGCTATAGATATTACATCTATCGGTCTTGGAACTTGTCTGGTTTATCGTGTTTCTTCTATGACATGCGGTTAACAGCTATGAGTTATGTAAGGCTTTCCGGGTCTGAAATTATGACTAGTCAAAAAAGGTCTATGACCAGGCCTGTTGGTGTGCAATTAGTTAACATTTACTAGTCTGGATTGAGATTTCCTCTAGTCTTGGCTCCACAATAGCAGATCTAATAACTTTTGGCCGCTTTCACATGAGCGAGTTGCACCGTCCAGACTCGGAGCGTGAGTATAACAGAGCACCCGGCCTGACTTTCTAGCACTGCCGGGGTCGCATAGCATTATATTGATTTATGATGCCATGTAATCCTTACAGTTCTGGAGGGTATTAGATAACACTAACAGCTTTATGTCACTGTTATCCAATACATTCCAGAACTGTAAGGGTTACATAGCATCATAAATCAATATAATGCTATGCGACCCTGCAGTGCTAGAAGGTCAGGTCGGGTGCTCTGTTATACTTACGCTCCGAGTCCGGACGGTGCAACTTGCTCATGTGAAAGCGACCTTTGGATGATTTAGCATTCTTGTCACTAGCCCCTTAAAGGGGTTGTCCAGCCTTTACTGATCAGCTGGTCAGGTGTAGCTTCGTCAGCCTTGTAGTGGAGGGAGCTCAGTTGACGGAGCTGTGTAGTGCCGACTTCCACAAAGCTACACCCGAACAGCTGATCTGTGGGGGTGCAAAGTGCCGTACTCCTACTGATCAGCTAGTGGTGGCGTATACTGAAGATAGACACCGGCCTGTTTGAGCCTTAGAGACCAGTCATTTTTAGCATTGTTTTCATCCTTGCATTCTGAGAGCCATAACGCTTTAATTTTTCTGTTAATACAGCCATAAGATTTGTTTTTTGCAGGACAAGTTGTATTTCTTTAATGTATATAATTACTGGAGAAGCTTGAAGAAGTGTAATTTTTTTTTTTGAGGGGGGGGGGTGGTGGAAAAATCAGTAATTTTACCATTTTGGGGTTTTGTTTTTACGGTGTTCACCATGTGGTACAAAAAAACATATTATCTTTATTCTGCTGGCAATAACCTATTTGTATAGTATTTTTCTCTTATAGCCCTCATATAAAGTTGTATGTTGTATGACGGTTTTCTTTTGCATTAGATGATGTTTTCATTCTGAAATCCGTACAACGTTTTGTTGACTTTTTATTACAAGTTTTGGAAGACAGGAAAAAATTTTTAGTTATTGTTTTTTTTATTTATTTAATACTGTTCACAATAAGGGTTAAATAACTGGATAATTTTACAGCTTTGGTCATTACAAAAGCAATAGCACCAGTTATTTCTAACTTTTTTTTTTGTTTTCATTTTTTACATAATAAGGCAACGTGTGAGGGGAAAAAGCATTTTTGGGGGCTTTTTAGACTTTTTAATAAACCTTTTTTTCACATTTCTCAGTGAATGGGAATATTTTTTACTAACAGCAAAAGCTCAGTTATTACTACTGTAAAGCCTCATTCACACGTCAATGCTTCACAGACGTGTGTTGTACGTGTTCTCCACGGACAGCACAGGTCCCCATTCATTTGAATGTGTGTATTCAGACATCAGTGTTTCATCACGGTCCGTGGTTCCGTTTTTTTAGCATGGATGCATGTCCTATCTTGATCCGTGTTCCCGGATTCCTCATGCCCATTATAGTCTATGGGTCCGTGAAAACCACAGATGCAACACGGATGTCATCCGTGTTGCATCTGTGTTTCAGGGATCATTAAGAAGAGATGCTTTGAAAATTATTTTTCAGATGTTCAGTGTCAGTGAAACACGGATGCAACACGGACAGCAAAAAACGGACCCACGGATCCTTCACGCACAGCTGGTGTTTTTTGCAGCATCATTTTAGGCAAACTATGCCAGCTCTAGGTGTTACATGGAAGGCTATGGGAAATATTAAAGGGGTTCTCTAGGATTTACTTATTGTACCCTCAGGATAGCTCATCAATATAAGATCAGTCCTGACACCCCCTCCGATCAGCTATTTGAGGAGGCTTAGTGAGCACCGTAGCTTACCAAACAGAGCACTGTACATTGTATAGCAGCTGTGCTTTATATTGCAGCTCAGCCCCATTCCCTAGGCCACGTGGCAGATGAACTTGACATCACTGCTGTAAGAAGAGGCCTAAGTGCCTCTTTTTTTTTTTTTTTTTTTATAGTAGTGTTTTCTTTACTCAAGGTCCATTTTTTGAGTCAATGTAATTTTTTTATGGAATTTTTTGTACCAATTTATTTTCCCAATACTGCTCTACAGAGGATGTGACATTTTGCAAGGCATACGTGAACACCATTAAATATGCCAGGTGGTGAAACATGCTCAAGCAGGACTATAAAAAAGTCTGCAAAAATGCTGAGCAGGTTTTTATTAGACCTTTTGTTGGCAAAAAAACACATACAACACAAAACTATGTGTGGCAGCACCCTTGTGTGCATATTTAGAGGAATATTAGGTCTTCATTTAGTTTCTTTAAGGCTACCTTCATACAGGTTTATAAAGAGAAAATCCGCACAGATTTTCCATATGTAATGAAGAGTTTACATCACAGTTATTTTTCTGTTCTTCTGATCCATCAGAAGAACAGAAAGGCCGCAATCAGACGAGCGTATTTGCAATGCATATATAGTCCAGATTTAATATAGCAGAATCCAATGTTAATATTAATGAATAGAGTTGTTCACACTGGCGTATAATTTCCGTCAGTATTTGAAATCCGCAGCATGTCCGAGTTTTGTGCGGATTTGTTTCCAAATACACACATTACAGTCTATGGGAGTGCATCAAAAGTGCAAGGATGGAGGAATACGCATGTAAATCCTGATGAAATCCTGAAGCAATACTGATGATATATCACCAGGAACCTGAGCCAGAATACTGACGGATTTTAATACGCTCGTCTGAAAGCGGCAATAGCATAGTACAGTCTGAACTCGGAGAGTGAGTATAACACAGCACCCGTCCTGAACTTCTAGCACTGCCGGGGTCGCATAGCATTATATTGATTTATGATGCTATGTAACATAGAGCAAAATAATCACAATATAATAATATATGCAAGAGATTAGAAAATCATCATTGCAAAATTAAGAAAACTGCATCATGCACATCAGATCCACAAAGTACGGATGCGGTCTGTTTGCCTTTTTTTGCTTTCTGCATCTGTAAGTTCATTCCACAAATGGATAGAACATGACCCATATTAAGTCAATGGGTCCCTAAAAAATGCAGATGCAACATGGACTGTATCCATAGATTGTGGATCGGTCGTGTGCATGAGGCCTTCTCTGAAGAACTGATAGCTGGACCCTAGCAGGTTGTTATGGGAAATCGCTCCACTCTGCACCCATCTGTATTACACCTCTGCTATGCCGATCTTTTATACGGCGGCCAAGGACTGCTGTGCCCCTGTACTGTACCTCTGATCTTAAATAGAGAATTTCTTCCCGTATTTATATGGAATCTACATTTACTAATGCGAGACCTTACTGTAAATCGTGCCAAAATTTGGTGCCTTTTTTTGGTGTGAGTTTTTAAAAAATCCACTGTGCATAGTTCACCAAGGAGCGCAAGGACAATTGGACAATGGACAATTTTTCGCCAAATTTTTGCCACAATTCTCTGTGAGGTTGTAAATCCTTTGCATTACTTACCACTTTGGCCCATAAAAATCCATCATCTCTGAATGCCCTCTTGGAATTATAGCAGCATAGTGCCAAACCACAGACTTCTGGAGAACACAACAGAGAACATTTATCAAAGACTGGCATTTTACGCTGGTCTTTGATAGCCCCTGCGCTGCCGGAGGATGCACTTAATTTATGACGAGGCGCCGGTCGCTGCATCCTCCGCTAGTCCGTGCACTTAGAATGAAATCTACTCCAACCCCTGACAGGAATAGATTTAAGTCATCATTTACATCACTTTATTGGCATAAATGTTAGTAAATTTGCAGGGGCTGATGGTCCCATCCCAGCCACTCCCCAGGGTCCAGGGTGGTGTAAAAATGCCTAAATTTGAAGCTTATAAAAGTTGAAAATGGAACCATGTAACTTTTTTATGCCAAAAACTGCCATATGGAGTCAAGATAAATAACCCCTAATAAATTATAATCAGGTCTGTCAGCTCGCCATATGTACTATATGCACGAAGTGACTGATCTGCCACCATCCCACCCCAGTCACAGGGACCATGATCTTCTTGATGATTGTCTGCACACAGTCTACATGATGGACATATTGTTGTTTTTGCTACACTTAGTTGTGTTTATTGCAGTTGTTACATTGTAACGTGAAAGGATTGTATGGAGAGGGCTCTTACCTAGCATGACATGTGTGTACCATATCTTACCGTATCACCCTATGTAAATTCCAATCACTTTTTACTGTACTGAAGATTTTACATGTAAATGCGAGACACCTCCAGTGTGACCAGTAATGTCTCAGCCAGGCCAGCCTGTCATGTAATAATAAATTAATAACCCCTCTGTAGGTTATTTGCCCTGCCCAAGCAGATAAGTAGTCATGGCACTGGTTCAACATATGCAATATAGCAATTTTGGCTGTTGATAATAGTAGCCATGTAGTGTAGGGTCAGTGCCACAATCTTGTACTCTTCGGAGTATTTGCGTTAGAGCTCCGCATCACCTGTAGGGGGCAGTGCAGACTCGTCCTAACTGGACCTGGAAGTCGCAGGCTGCTGGGAACACTAGGGCTGCGGCTTGGGGGGGGGGGGTATGATGACAAATACTTATGATCTGGGGTAGCTTCTGCTGGCCCTGCACTGCTCAGCAGGATGCAGACGGCACAGCCCGGGGCTCAGCTCGGATCTGTCCTGTCTCGTTGGTTTTCATTGCGGCTTTTACTTCCTAAACACCTGGATTTGTCAGCCACCTGGCCGAGCCGACAGATCGCGACATGTCCGGACCGTGGGATGTCACCAGGAATTCCCTGCACATCCCTGGACTGCCTGGAATCGTCCCGTTTAGTTCAGGCTTGTTCCAAAATCCACAGGAGCTGAAATCCGAGAAGTGGTTTATGATCGCATAGCCGGGGCTTACTGAGAGCCGCTCCAAAGCAGGGGCTGGAGACGATCGGATAGAGACTATAGAGCAAAGGGTGGATGGATAGATAGACCTGGGATGGATGGATAGATATTAGATAGAGACTATATAGGACAAAGAGTAAGTATTCTATTACCTCCTAATGTACAAGTGACAGGCAATAATTCAGATGATTGATAGATACACTTGGGATGTATAGATATTAGACTATACAGGGCAAAGAGTGAATAGTCTATTACCTCCTAATGTAATAGGCATTCTAATATTAATTAATCTAACATGCAATAATTCTAATATAGATAGAACAAATAGATTAGATAGATCAAATGACAGATAATGATAGATAGATATTAGATTAAATAATAGATGAACAGATAGATCAAATAATAAATTAGATAGACGATCAAATTGATAGAACAAATGATTGAAGATAGATAGATCTTTGCTGTGTCTGAATAATCGGCTGGTAGCTCATAGTAAGCCACAGCTATATAAGTATATTATATATATTACAATTTGAAGCTCTCTGATGCTGGTGTGATATTTGCATGGAACAGGAACTTTTTTAGGCCATCAGAATGTTTTATTGAACCCTCCACCTAGATGGTGACTCTCTCTATGGTAAACTATGAGGAGTCCCTCTCTTTCTAAATGTATATGAACCATTCTTCTCGGATGCCTGTAGACATCTCCAGTCCATAAGACTGAAGGCTGTACCTTACAGCAGTCCATATCCTACAGTGTGCATGTTACATCTCCCTTGTGTGAGAGGTGCCCCTATTTACTATATATATGTCCTATAGGTGGTAGTCATCCTCCCAGAGGGCAGATATCCAGCACTAAGCTCTTCACAATAATCCACTGTGCAGTTTTATTATTAATAAGGCTTCCACAATAGGAAGAATAAGAGCATAGTCAATGTCTTTGGCATCTCAATATAAAAAACAGAATTTCGTGTAGAAACGAAATATAAATCGCCATCTTATAATACAAGGCACATTCAATATGAACATTTCCTATTTACAACCATAGTGCATTCTCGCTACAAAAAGAAGGGATTACTAGTAGTAACTAATCTTTCTAGACGAAAGCGCCTTCAGTCCATGCCAGGCCCTCACCAGGGTCTCCACACCGAGTCTGCTGTGCCGGAGGGCAGGACTGATGGCGACACTGCGCCCACACTGGAGTTGGTGTAGACTGGGATGACAGATCCATTGTGTGGGAAGGCTGGGTTAGTGATCAAGAAGGCAAATTGTCCATCGGATGCTGGCACCAGCTGAAAGCCCCCGTAGACTTTGGCAGCTTCCACTTGTGGACCACCCATCTTGCAGGGAACCCCACCCATGGGAGCTGGACTTCCTTGTGGTGCACTGGCCGGCAGCTGAACCAATGGCTGTCCAAAAGCTGGGTGCGGGGTGGCGGCTGCGGGGAGCTGGGGCTGAGCCGGGTAGTTCATGGCATTGATCTGGTTCATGCAATTGGCCAGGTGGCCCAGGAGCCGGGTCCGCACATCCGTGTTAACCCCTTCACACGTGGACAGGAAGCGGGTGACTTCGTTCATGCACTCGCTGAATCCAGCCCTGTATTTCCCGAGAACCGTGGGGTCCGTGCTGAGGGCGGCTGCAGAAAAGAGAAAACACCAGGTTACTAGACAGATCTGAGGGCAGGCAGCCCCCTCCCCCCTCCCAGCACAGCAACAGGAAGAACTATTAATAAGCCCAGACCGTGGGAAAGCCGAGGAGCCGGCAGAGTGCCACTCACACCGCAGCCCGGCAGGGGGCACTCACCAGTCATCTGCACCCTCTGCAGGTTGCGGAGGTGCTTCACTGTCATCTCCAGGATGTCTGCCTTCTCCAGCTTAGAGTGCCGGGAGCTCTGCAAGGACAATGGCCGGTCAGAAGACATAGCATACACATCACACAGCAGCAGGCTCATCACATGTACAGGAGGTGTGTGTGTATATATATATATATATATATATATATATATATATACACACATATAGCCACTTAATAGCTGATTACACTGTACTGATGTCTAATACATAATATATTACACTATAAAGGGACGCCTAGGCACATAATATTAATAGCTGATCACTGTATACAGAACATATCACTATATAAGTATATGTATAAAACACAGGACATACCAGCTATACTAATATATGCACACACTGTAATATGTTCCGTATTATATATAGAGGACAGCCAGATAACAGCTGATAGCAGTACACTACACTGCAGCATACAGAGGACAGCTATATTACAGTATACATATAGAAGACACATGACAGCTATATTGCTGTAGATATAGAGGACACTTACATCTTTCTTCAAGGCGTCCAGTATGAGGGTCTTGAGCTGGCTCAGGCTCTCGTTGATCCGTGCCCTCCTTCTTTTCTCCATGATGGGTTTGGAGGACTGTAAAGAGACACATAGTGAGTGCCTGCAGGCCCACTGACATGATCCACTAGGCGGCAGTTACTAAGCACCATTTACCTTCCTGTGCTCCGAGGCAGTTTTGGGTTTATCCGGGGTACTGGTCATGCTGGCCGGGGTGGCAGCCACAGGAGAAGAGGAGTTTTTCTCCATCATATCAGCTGGCATCTTCTGCTTCCACGCAATGATTTATTGTCCTCCAGTAGTGTGTCCCAATGCGCGACAATCCAGAACGTGCAGGCAGTGTGTCGCACTGGGTGCTGGGGTGCCGCTCCGCCTGGCTTGCTGCCCTGTGCGCCTGTGACTGCCCTCTCCTTGGCTCCTGCTTTATATAGGGCTAACTGCACGCGAACGGCTCGTGTGAAACTTCCCAAACTTTCTTTCCCACAGTAACTTTCAGCCAATGGCAGCGGGGCGTACGCGTGGGCTGCGCCAGGCCATTGGCTGCAGGGCGTGAGCGCCGGAGACCAATGAGGAGTGAAGGAACGTGTAAGGGGCGTGGTTATGAGAGCCCCCTGTCAATCAGCGGCACCGCTGTTAACTCTAAGGATGCAGCACCGGTGTGTACCCTTAAGAGACCCCCTGCTGTGTGCTCCAGGTATTGGGAGAAGGGCGGGTAATAATAGTATATCATCTATTTATCTATTAATTATCTATCTACTTCATATCAATCTAATATCATATTTGTATATCTATTCTCCAGATATTGGGGGGAGGGCGGGTGATATAGTCTATGTTATCAATTTATCTATCCATCCCAGGTCTGTATCTATCTATCTATCTACAGTATTTATCATCTTTCTTTTCCATATCTGTCTCTCTAATTATCTGTCTACAGTATTTATCATCTTTCTTTTCCATATCTATCTCTCTATCTATCTATCTACAGTATATATCATCTTTCTTTTCCATATCTATCTCTCTAATTATCTATCTATTCTCAGTATATATCATCTTTCTTTTTCATATCTCTCTAATTATCTATCTATCCTCCAGATATTGGGGGAGGGCTGGTGATAATGGTCTATCTTCTATTTATCTATCCATCCCAGGTCTTTCTGTCTGTCTATCTATCTATCTTATCTATCTATTATCTATTTATCCAACTACCTACAGGAAATATTGATACTTTTATTAAATCTATTGTTATTTACACATGTATTAAATATAAACATGTCTATTACATATAAATCTTTAGACCTTTATTACATACACACATGTATACATTTATTTACTATTTCTCCCTATTACATATACATTTTCTAGGTGTAATTATACTTTGGATGACTGGATGGTTACTGCAGTGTCATATTCTGTAGATATAACTGATGACAGGGAGAAATTGGTCGACTCTTCATCGTTGATTGAGATGTGTTGTTGCACACAGTGATCGATTATATCGTACGATTAGTTCCTAGCACCTGGTGATCGGCGGTAATTATGTGTGGTGATTATTTGTAGGTACAGGAGCAGCCGCACATCACTATCGTCTATGTGGCAGGGTGCACCTTGTCCCCGGCTCCCGTGTACAGCTGTTATACTAGGCAGACGTGCCAGGCATCACTCCAGCCGCTCAGGCACAGGACTGCCGATATCCCTTTAAGCCGGCCTGCAGTCACGCGGGGGAGAGGGGGGGCAGGCCGGGGCTGGAGCACGTGCCAGGATGTTTTATTGCCGCGGTGGCTGAGGCTGGGCGGCTGGATGTGTGTGGGGAGGAGGGGGGGACATGGTTTAGATTATGCCGGGAGAAGGCAAATAGCAGCTGCTGCCCTGAAGCCTGGGAAAACCACTCCCCTAACGCGATGGATCAGGCTCATTGGAGGAGCAGGGGCTGGTCTCCGCTTCCCACGTTAGGTGGCGCTCAGGAGCTTTTCCAAAAGTCATCACAAACGGAGAATTCACACAGAGGGCAGATTTAGTGCGGGATTATCTGTGACTGAAAATCTGCTCAATTTCTGTGAATGGTGCTGTTTGGACAGCAAGCTCATGGATTTCTGTAGGCTTCGGTCAGAGTGAATGGAACAGTCACAGACATTTCTGCAACAAGTCTCATACTGAATGTATTACAGGTTTCAGAGCAGAACCCATAGAATGCCATTGTGCTGTATATATCAAGGATGTACGCCGTTTTGCATGAGAGAATTACTAATACTGCTGTGTGTGCGGCGCCAGGCGGACTGGGAAGTTAACGTGTCCCTGGAAAAAATCTAAAAGTGACCCAGTTTTGTAGTAAGTTCAAATTGATCTGCGCCATCTGCCATGTTCTGACTGCCCAGTCTAGTTTCCTCAGGATGATAATGCAGATGATTTCAGAAGTCAGGAGGGGGCATACTTATCTGGGTGGCAGCTGTCAGGAGGGTGGCCCCCTGGACATCGTCACACTGGGAAGTTTCCTTGCAGGATCTATGGCCGCTCTGCCCCATGTGTGTACAACTGAGCCGAAATCATCCAGTCATAGTGTAGTGTATTCTCAGGCTGTACCCGGTGTAATGCACCATCACGATTCTGCATACTGCAGTGTATTCTCAGGCTGTACCCCACGTAATTCACCACCACCATTCTGTATAGTGTAGTGTGCAGTGTATTCTCAGGCTGTACCTGGTGTAATTCACCATCATTCTGTATAGTGTAGTGTGCAGTGTATTCTCAGGCTGTACCCCACGTAATTCACCACCACCATTCTGTATAGTGTAGTGTGCAGTGTATTCTCAGGCTGTACCTGGTGTAATTCACCATCATTCTGTATAGTGTAGTGTGCAGTGTATTCTCAGGCTGTACCCCATGTAATTCACCACCACCATTCTGTATAGTGTAATGTGCAGTGTATTCTCAGGCTGTACCCGGTGTAATTCACCATCATTCTGTATAGTGTAGTGTGCAGTGTATTCTCAGGCTGTACCCCATGTAATTCACCACCACCATTCTTCATAGTTTAGTGTGCAGTGTTTTCTCAGGCTGTACCTGGTGTAATTCACCATCACCATTCTGTATAGTGTAGTTTGCAGTGTATTCTCAGGCTGTACCTGGTGTAATTCACCATCATTCTGTATAGTGTAGTGTGCAGTGTATTCTCAGGCTGTACCTGGTGTAATTCACCATCATTCTGCATAGTGTAGTGTGCAGTGTATTCTTGGGCTGTACCTGGTGTAATTCACCATCATTCTGCATAGTGTAGTGTGCAGTGTATTCTTAGGCTGTACAAGGTGTAATTCACCATCATTCTGCATAGTGTAGTGTGCAGTGTATTCTTGGGCTGTACCTGGTGTAATTCACCATCATTCTGCATAGTGTAGTGTGCAGTGTATTCTTAGGCTGTACCAGGTGTAATTCACCATCATTCTGCATAGTGTAGTGTGTAGTGTATTCTCAGGCTGTACCTGGTGTAATTCACCATCATTCTGCATAGTGTAGTGTGCAGTGTATTCTCAGTCTGTACCAGGTGTAATTCACCATCATTCTGCATAGTGTAGTGTGCACTGTATTCTCAGTCTGTACCTGGTGTAATTCACCAGCTCCATTCTGCATAGTGTAGTGTGCAGTGTATTCTCAGGATGTACCTGGTGTAATTCACCATCATTCTGTATAGTGTAGTGTGCAGTGTATTCTCAGTCTGTACCTGGTGTAATTCACCACCACCATTCTGCATAGTGTAGTGTGCACTGTATTCTTAGGCTGTACCTGGTGTAATTCACCATCACCATTCTGTATAGTGTAGTGTGCAGTGTATTCTTAGGCTGTACCTGGTGTAATTCACCACCATTCTGCATAGTGTAGTGTGCACTGTATTCTCAGGCTGTACCTGGTGTAATTCACCATCATTCTGCATAGTGTAGTGTGTGTATTCTCAGTGTCTGTACCTGTAATTCACCATCACCATTCTGTATAGTGTAGTGTGTAGTGTATTCTCAGGCTGTACCTGGTGTAATTCACCACCATTCTGCATAGTGTAGTGTGCACTGTATTCTCAGGCTGTACCTGGTGTAATTCACCATCATTCTTCATAGTGTATTGTGCAGTGTATTCTCAGGCTGTACCTGGTGTAATTCACCATCACCATTCTGTATAGTGTAGTGTGCAGTGTATTCTTGGGCTGTACCTGGTGTAATTCACCACCACCATTTTGTATGGTGTGGTGTGAAGTGTATTCTCAGGCTGTACCTGGAGTAATTCACCAACTCCATTCTGTATAGTGTAGTGTGTGGTGTATTCTCAGGATGTACCTGGTGTAATTCACCATCATTCTGTATAGTGTAGTGTGCACTGTATTCTCAGGCTGTACCTGGTGTAATTCACCACCACCATTTGGTATATTGTAGTGTGCAGTGTATTCTCAGGCTGTACCTTGTTTAATTCACCACCACAATTTTGTGTAGTGTAGTGTGCAGTGTATTCTAAGGCTGTACCCCACGTAATTCACCACCATTATTCTGTATAGTGTAGTGTGCAGTGTATTCTCAGGCTGTACCTTGTTTAATTCACCACTACCATTCTGTATAGTGTAGTGTACAGTGTATTCTCAGGCTGTACCTGGTGTAATTCACCATCCCCTTTCTGCATAGTGTACTGTGTAGCGTATTCTCAGGCTGTACCTTTTGTAATTCACCACCACCATACTGTATATGGTAGTGTGCAGTTTATTCACCACCACCATTCTGTATAGTGTAGTGTGCAGTGTATTCTTAGGCTGTACCTGGTGTAATTCACCACCATTCTGCATAGTGTAGTGTGCACTGTATTCTCAGGCTGTACCTGGTGTAATTCACCATCATTCTGCATAGTGTAGTGTGCTGTGTATTCTCAGGCTGTACCTGGTGTAATTCACCATCACCATTCTGTATAGTGTAGTGTGTAGTGTATTCTCAGGCTGTACCTGGTGTAATTCACCACCATTCTGCATAGTGTAGTGTGCACTGTATTCTCAGGCTGTACCTGGTGTAATTCACCATCATTCTTCATAGTGTATTGTGCAGTGTATTCTCAGGCTGTACCTGGTGTAATTCACCATCACCATTCTGTATAGTGTAGTGTGTAGTGTATTCTCAGGCTGTACCTGGTGTAATTCACCACCACCATTTTGTATGGTGTGGTGTGAAGTGTATTCTCAGATTACCTGGAGTAATTCACCAACTCCATTCTGTATAGTGTAGTGTGTGGTGTATTCTCAGGATGTACCTGGTGTAATTCACCATCATTCTGTATAGTGTAGTGTGCACTGTATTCTCAGGCTGTACCTTGTTTAATTCACCACTACCATTCTGTATAGTGTAGTGTACAGTGTATTCTCAGGCTGTACCTGGTGTAATTCACCATCCCCTTTCTGCATAGTGTACTGTGTAGCGTATTCTCAGGCTGTACCTTTTGTAATTCACCACCACCATACTGTATATGGTAGTGTGCAGTTTATTCACCACCACCATTCTGTATAGTGTAGTGTGCAGTGTATTCTCAGGCTGTACCTGGTGTAATTCACCATCACCATTCTGCATAGTGTACTATGTAGTGTATTCTCAGGCTGTACCTTTTGTAATTCACCACCACCATACTGTATATGGTAGTGTGCAGTGTATTCACCACCACCATTCTGTATAGTGTAGTGTGCAGTGTATTCTCAGGCTGTACCCGGCATAATTCACCACCAGATTGCATCCTCTGCTTTGCAAAGAGTGAAATCATTGGTGGAAATCCGCAATATAAATTGAGTGATCAAGTTATATGCAGCTTCCAGTGCACAATTAAAACAAAAAAATCCTATCCACATTGCCGCTACTGCACACAATTCCACATTGGAGAATATGTAGTGTATCCGTGATGTGTGGTCCAACCCTCCAACTCCAGTTTGTACAGTATTGAGCCTCCTCCATAGACCTACTATTTCAGAATACAGAGATTTCTTCTAAATAACAAAACATTGTGCAGGACTTCTGCAGCCATCTACATGAGGATGACTGGTCTTCCAATGTCAGTCCACCACCCTTTTGTAATTGGATTTTTTAAAACCCATTGGTGATAGTTCTAAAACAAACTGTTAATCCCTCTTAGTGCTTCCAAGCATTGTGGTCTCACATTCTCACTTTATTGGAAGGCAGAAATATTACAGCAACTGATCTTGGAGACCAGAGAGGATTTTGGTTCAGTGGTTAGCACTGGTGCCTTGCAGAGCTAGAATCCTAGGGTCGAATCCGACCAAGGAAAACATCTGCATGTAGTCTGTATGTTCTCCCCGTGTTTTCTTGGGTTTCCTCCAGGTACTCCGGTTTCCTCACACACCCCAAAGAAATACTGATAGAGAACATAGATTGTGAGCTCTGCTGAATGAATATGTCAGGGCTATATAAGTGATTAAAATAAATGAAGATGATGAAGATCTCACCTGCCATTGTCACACTGGTGTAAACAGTGACAAGAGCCAGGGACTCTCGTGTTATCACTAACGAGTACTTGTGATATGCATTTCTGCCTCAGCAATGCTTAAAGGGATCACAACTAACAGCCTGCCTGTATGTAAACCCACAGTCTACACTTAGCAGTAGGGTTCAAAAAGAAAATAGCAGGAAGAGGTGGCATGTCAGGCAGACAAAGGTGTTAATGGCATGATACACCAGCACTTCTAGTGTAAAGGTAAATAGAACTAGATGAGCCCATAATGGAGTTACGCTAAAAGCAGTCTGCACCGAAACTCACCCCAGAGGTTTGTGGTCATCTTTAATGGGGAATATGAGGAAGATGAAAAGACGACTTGTTTCAGATGTCTGGTGTGGAGCAGGCTCGCTTGGCTTTTTATACAATTCAAAGCAAGTATAGATGTATTCCACCCCAGTCACCCTAATTTGTAGAGTTCACTTTATTGAACTACGTGCACAATGCAGGGAGCATTACTAAACAGATGCAGCCAGCCCACAGCCATATCACGTCATCTGACGCTTCCTCAAGTGAACTTTCTACAAATTGGGGTGAGTGCCATGGAATACATCTATGCTTGCTTTGGACTTTTTTCATGTATTTCCTTCCTTCATTGTTTCTGCCCTCGCTAATGTGGATTCTGATGGTGTTCTGTGTGGTGCCATCTTTTTTCTTTTCATGCATCATGGTGAATATATTGTTTCTTTTTATATAACTTCCATAGACTTTAATAGTGACCACATTTACGCAGAAAGTTGTCTTCTGGGAGCAGAGGATGGGAAACCTGAAAATGGCTGAAAATGAACGAATGTTCATTACCAATCTGCCCAATGAATTTCACAACAACAGGAGCACATGGCTGCACCCATTTCACCTCTACATACCATTGGTAAGAGGCGCTCAGAGCAAGTTCAGGGAGCACTAGTTTCTCTTTCTGAGGATATTTGTTGGATGCCCTAACTTAAAATTGGCCGTCAAAGTGTCACATTCTCTTTATTTAACAGGGATATTACTGATCTATCCCAGAACAGAGAATAGCCACTACACAGTGCATAGAGCTGTGGTGTTCTGGCTCTGTACACTGTTTACTTCCCGGGGGTGCTGGGTGTCAGACCTCCATAAATTCATATTGATGACCTATTATCTTATGCCTAGTAAACCCCTTTAAACACACATTTACAGTCTAAATTGTTTTTAATTCTATTTTATGGACTTCGATGATGATCTGTTCTCAGGATAGGATCTGTTGGGTCCGACACCCAGCACCCCCACCAATCAGCTGTTTTGGGCAGCAGTCAGTACTGGAAACTATACAGCTCAGCTTCCGATCACTTGGATTTATTCCATTAAATTGAATGGGTGCCATCCAATAATACAGGTTGTCTGGATAGGGCATGTTGACATGATATTCTGCAGCACATCCTAAAATAATATACATAAAATATCTTGAAAATACATAAAAGATAGATTGATTTAGATTGATCCTTTCTATCCTGTGCATGCAGTGGATGGTTAACCTATTCTTAAGCCTGTATTGCACAAGGCAATTGTCGGGCCAATCATCGCTAACGAGCGTTCGTATGAACGTTCATCAGAGATGATCTGGCAGTGTAATACTGACGCCGATTACCTCGTTCATTGGGCAATCCAAATGTTTTGACAGGTTTAAAGATAGTTTGCTGGCAGCATATGTGTCTATATCGTGATGTCTGCTGCTGGCAAACAACTAGAAAGCATGGGGACGAGCGATGGTATAATGATCACTCCTCTCTATGCTGTGGAGCAGATTGCTGGATGCAATAGCAGCTCTCTCCTCCACTAGCGAGCAGGCGATTGCTGGGAATAAACTCTTCCCTCCTGACAATCGCCAACAGAATTGGGCAGTGTAATACAGCCTTTACATAGCAGCAATCCACTTGAAGCACTACATGAAAGACCAAGGTGAGTCGGGTCAGTCTGTATCAGTTTCTATGTTATTTGTGTGCTTAGAGACAAAGGTATTACCTATGATTGGTCTGGAACAATGGAGCCTTTTGTCTGGCAAACAACAACTGCAGAAAAGTACACAATAGATTTACATGTAGCACAGGGAAATTGTGTAAAAGATGACACATCAATTGTGTTATCTAGTGCAATAAAATGCAAAGAAGATTGTTTCAAATGGCATCAAATGACCTCTGCAAGGTGTGAAGAGTCCTTAAGTCTGGTGGCATCAAAGTGAGAAGTGTGTCTCAGCTTCCTAATGGGTGTGATATTTAGTCCTTGTCCTAATGCAATGAACTTTGTCATCTGTTTGTCTTCCCAGGCATTCTGTCATAGATTTTATTGGTGCACGGCAATGAGTCTGTTTCTGACTAAGTTCACACATGTGGAATGAGTAGAGAATTTTTGAAAATACTTCCCATTCAGGTCAATGGATATTTTTGAAAGCCCTTTCAGACCGCTCTGTTTGTTGTAGATTTTATGCAAATATTTTGCAGGTTTTGAAGAAAGGTGTATCCACATGTATCTAATGCCAGACATTCTGCATATATTCTCCACCTGGATAATGATCTACAGTGTAGATTTGGAAATCTGCAATGTGTCAGTCTCTGTCACAAAATGTTTGAGGATTTATTGCAGATTTTCCACCTTGACTTTAATGGAGAAGTCAAAATCTGCAATAAAATACACAAAATCCAATCTGCAACAAAATCTGTTTTTTATTTTATTTTTTACAAAATCTGAAGAAAAAAGTTACAGCATGAAACCCACACAAAAATGCACATGATTTGGTGTGGATTTGTTTTATGGATTTCCCTGCAGATTGTTGTTTTCTGCTACAAATCTGACTTGTGTGAATTTACCATTAAAGTGGTTCCCTGAGTAAGGCCACTTTCACACTAGCGGCAGCACGGATCCGGTGGGTGAAGGGTTCCGTTGGATCCGTGCTGCCGCAGGTGCACGTTTGGGGCCGGAACGTGTCAGACACAGTCTCACTATTACATATTGGCTCCATACTTACTGGCTCCCGGTGTCCTGGTGGCTTCTTGTTGTCAGAGGCCCAAGCAGCTCCGGACTGCTAAGCAGGAGGAGGACGGTGCGCACAAAGGAAGGGAAGATTCCCCACTGCGCCCTCTGCTGGAGGGAGGAGGGAGCTGTGGGGAAAAGTGCAGGTGACGGATCCATCATGAACTCCATTGAAAGTCAATGGAGGACAGATCCGTTTACTATTGTGTCACACCAAACGGATCCGTCCCCATTGACTTGCATTGGGGGTCATTCCGGATCCGCCTTGGTGCGGATGCCCAGACCGGAAAGCAAACCGCAGCATGTTGCGGTTTGCTCTCCGGTCTGTATACTGAAGAGAACTGAACGGAATGCATTTTGGAGCATTCCGTTCTCTTCAGTTCAGTTTTGTCCCCATTGACAATGAATGGGGACAAAACTGAAGCGTTTTATTCCTGTATTGAGTCCCTATGACGGAGCTCAATACTGGAATTTGTAAACACTAGTGTGAAAGTACCCTTACAGATATTGATGACCTGTCTTCCAGGTAGGTTATCAGATTGGTGGGGGTCCAATACCCAGCATCCTCATCATTCAGCTGTTTTGGCTGCCACCATGCCAAGATACAGTGTATAAATCTATCTATCTACAGTTAGGTCCATATATATTTGGACAGATAAAACATTTTCTAATCTTTGTTCTGTACATTACCACAATGGATTTTGAATGAAACAAATCAGATGCAGTTGAAGTTCAGACTTTTAGCTTTAATTCAGTGGGTTGAACAAAATGAATGCATAAAAATGTGAGGAACTAAAGCATTTTTTAAACTCAATACATTCTTTTTAGGTGCTCAAAAGTAATTGAAACACTTGTAAATAAAATGTTAATTTCTAATACTTTTTTGAAAACCCTTTGTTGGCAATGACTGCCTGAAGTCTTGAACTCATGGACATGACTAGAAGCTGTGTTTCCTCCTTTTCAATGCTCTCCAAGGCTTTTACTGCACGGTTTTCAGTTGCTGTTTGTTTGTGGGCCTTTCTGTGTGAAGTTTATTCTCTATTGGGTTCAGATCAGGTGACTGACTTGGCCATTCAAGAATATTCCACTTCTTTGCTTTAATAAACTCCTAGGTTGCTTTGGCTTTATGTTTTGGGCCATTGTCCATCTGTATTATGAAACGCCAACCAATCAGTTTGGCTGGATTTGAGCACACAGTATGTCTCTGAAAACCCCATAATTCATCTGGCTGCTTCTGTCCTGTGTCACATCATCCATAAACACTAGGGACCCAGTGCCACTGGCAGCCATGCATGCACAAGCCATCACAATGCCTTCCGTTGTGTTTTACAGATGATGTGGTAAGCTTTGGATCATGAGCTATAGCATGCCTTCGCCATACTTTTTTCTTTCCATCATTCTGGTAGAGGTTGATCTTGGTTTCATCTGTCTAAAAAATGTTCTTCCAGAATACTGCTGGTTTTTTAAGATGTTTTTTAGCAAAGTCCAATCTAGCCTTCTTATTCTTGAGGCTTATGAATGGCTTGCACCGTGCAGTGAACCCTCTGTATTTACTTTCATGCAGTCTTCTCTTTATGGTAGATTTGGATATTGATACTCCTATATCCTGGAGAGTGTTGTTCACTTGGTTAGCTGTTGTGAAGGGGTTTCTCTTCATCATGGTAATTATTTTGCGATCATTCACCACTGTTGTCTTCCAGGGGCGTCCAGGTCTTTTTGCATTGTTGAGGTCACCAGTGCTTTCTTTCTTTCTTAGGATGTACCAAACTGTAGATTTTGCCATTCCTAATAGTGTAGCAATTTCTTGGATGGGTTTTTTCTGTTTTCTCAGATGAAGGATGGCTTGTTTCACCTGCATGGAGAGCTCCTCTGACCGCATGTTTACTTCTCAGCAAAATCTTCAAAATGCAAGAACCACATCTCAAATCAACTCCAGGCCTTTTATGTGCTTAATTGAAAATGAAATAATGAAGGAATTGCCCACATCTGCCCATGAAACAGCCTTTGAGTCAATTGTCCAATTACTTTTGGTCTCTTTAAAAACAGGGTGCCACATGTAAAAGAGCTGAAACTCCTAAACCCTTCATCCAATTTTAATGTGGATATGCTCAAATGAAAGCTAAAAGTCTGGACTTTATGTCCATGTCCATTATATAACTATAACTTGAATATATGTTTTAGTAAACAGGTTAAAAAAAAACTAAATTTGTGTCAGTGCCCAAATCTATATGGACTTAACTCTATCTATCTATCTATCTATCTATCTATCTATCTATCTATCTATGCATCATTCCATTATTTTACTCCAGTGCCAAAATTGTTTGGTCACTTTTCCTGCCAAGGAAAATAGAATAAAACTGGGCAAGTGATTGCTTGTATAAAAAAATTGTATCACTGGCAACTAAACATTACCCTGCAAAAAATGTCCTTCACACAGCTCAATTAGTAAAAAAAAAAATAGAACAGGTATGGGTGTCAATATATGGCAGCACAATGCAATTTTTTAAAAAAAGCGTTTTAATTTTTAAAGGTAATAAAACACAACAAAAGCCATATACATTTGGTATTTCCATAAGGGAACTGACCCATAGAATAAAGCTAAAATGTCATTATTACTGCTCAGTGAACACAGTAAAAACAAAACTCTAAAAACCATTGCATAGTTTTTTTCACACTGTGGCCCCCTACCACGCAATTTTTAAACATTAACCCCTTCACGACCAGCGCCGTACATGTCTGGCCGTGATTTTAGAGATGGCGCCCGCTCCGTGCAGTGATGGCCACAGGTGACCTGCATATCCAGCTAGCAGGCACCCGCGGCTAACGTCCACGAATGGCAGTAATGCCGATCGCAGACATTTAACCCCTTGGGTGCCGCGGTCAAGCCTGACCACAGCACCAGAAGGTTGCTCCGGCTTCCCCATGTGGCAATCGGAGGAGCCGGAGCGTGCCTGCAGCAGCCCCTGTCATATTAAATGACAGGAGGCTGCTGCATATGCTTTCCTATGGAGCCCTTGCCTGTAATAGGGCTTCATAGGAAAGCACTAAAATCATCATAAACGCCAATATAAGTGCATTGGAGTCTATGATATAAGCAATCAAATGATTGCTTCTTATAGTTCCCTATGGGAACTATAAAAAAGTGTAAAGAATAAATAAATAAAGTTTAAAAAAAATAAAATAAAAAAACGTTCAAAAAACATTAAAAAAAAGTTCAAATCACCCCCCTTTCACAAAAATAAAAATAAAAGTATTAAAAAAATTTAAAAAATACACATCATGGGTATCGCCGTGTGCGTAAACACCCATATTATAAAAGTAAAAAACATATTTCTCATACGGAAAAAAGCAAAACGGAAAAAAGCGTCAAAATGGCCAATTCGCCATTTTTTGTCGCTTTAAAAAAAATAATAAATTAAAAAGCGATCAAAAAGTCATACACACCCCAGAATGGTATC
Source organism: Rhinella marina (assembly GCA_900303285.1). NCBI lineage: Eukaryota > Metazoa > Chordata > Amphibia > Anura > Bufonidae > Rhinella > Rhinella marina. Next base: position 46,591 of record ONZH01003994.1, read on the forward strand.
AATATAGTTCAGATCGCCCCGCAAAAAATAAGCCCCCAGACAGCTCCGTACACATAAATACCAAAAAGTTATAGGGGTCAAGAACTGAAAAAAAAACAAAAAAACGTCCAACTTTATAATTTTTTTATCACTATCAAAATGCAAGAAAAACTATACATATTAGGTATTGCCGGATTCATACTGACCAGTAGAATGAAAATAAATGGTCAGTTTTAACGCACTTCGTACGCCGTAAATAAAAAAACCCGTAAAACTGTGGCGGAATTGCGTTTTTATTGCAATTTCACCCGATTTGGAATTTTTTTCCCGCTTCCCACTACACCATATGCAATATTAAATGGTGGCGTTGGAAAGTACAACTTGTCCCGCAAAAAACAAGCCCTCATACAGCTATGTGAACAGAAAAGTAAAAAAATTATGGCTGTATCAAGGCAGGGAGCGCAAAACGAAAACGCAAAACCGAAAAAACCTCCGGGGCTGAAAGGGTTGAACAATACATTAACAGTACCCCATTATGAAGTATATTAAATTATACAACTTGTCCTGAAAATAACAAGCCCTCATACAGCAATGTTAATAGAGAAATAAAATAGTTATAGCTTTTGAAATGAATCACCGTAGACCAAAGTACCGAACTAGGCTGCATTTTTAAGGGGTTAAAGTCAACTGACCATTGCTTGAAAAACTAGCATGAACAATAGTTCATGATGGCCAATGGCTAATGGCAGGCTTCCGTCTGATGAAAATGTGATCACACAGGTTAGAAAATGTCACCATTGACGGCTGAAATTACATGTGTATGGCATGATTGTCCAAATTTGTCCAATCATTTCCCATTGTGCTCAAGGGTTTGCCTATTTGCGATGTGCATGACAATGTTATCCTCCAGCTTGATCAGCAGCAGAGGTGCTAGAGGTGGTCATACAGAAAGATGTGACTGTGAAAATACTGCCATATTTTCTGATGCAGAATAGAGCTTCCTTACTCTTTATTTTTTGCACCAGTAGATCAGCCCACAAAGTTCTGGAGGTCGCACCATGCCTTCTCGGCCGCCCTCCATTCATTCCCATAGAAGCACCGAACATAGCTGACTCAGCTAATTCCATCAGCTTTATAGAAGTGAATGGAGCGGTGGCCACACTTGTGCGGTACACCTCCGATTAATTTCAATGGGACTTCCGAAAACGGTGCTCGGCTATTTTCGGTGCTTCCATAGGAAAGACTGGAGGGCGGCCGCTCTTGTGCATGATCACCACAGGCAGAATTACAATGACATATCATCTTTGCATAGAAAACACAGCATCCACCATTCACCATAGGGGATATCACAGTTTATCTACTCCTTTTTTACCCCAGCACAAGTCACACAGCATGCCTAGAAAACTCTCCCATAGAAGTCAGTGATGTCAGCCCCTGTGTATTATGTCTATGGCCCATGTGGCTGCTCTAAAAGAACAAGATTTTTTTTACATATTTTAGGCCTAGTGGCTAGTGGGAAAACTGCAGGATTTTAAAATTTTTGAAAAATATAGTGACAATTATAGTGAAAGTGAAAATTTTAAAAAATCAACAAAAATTCTAAAAGAAACCCTGTTTAGCATAAAATGTTTTTGTTTAACATGAAACAATTTGCTAATGACACAATCCCTTTTATAAATCTCCCCCAATGTGTAGTGTATATTAACTGAACTAGTAGTTTTTATTTTATAAGTTATGTCTAACATTGAACCCTTAACTTAATCTGCAGGGCTGTGGTATTGGTAGAATTGGATACAATCAAAATTCTTTGAATTGTTGGCAACATGTCTAGGATCTGGTTTCTAAGTATTCAATTAAATCTTAACCACTTCACAGTCACATATTTTTGAACAATATAAAATGCAGTAAACACTCTTGATGCTGCCATAATGTTTTACATTTGTATCCAATGCGCTGAAATAAAAAACATTTAAAAATAAAAAATCCCATAACCACCTTCTTGTATATGCCTCTGGTCGTAATTAAAGGCAATTTTGCCACCAGTTTTATGGTGTCATATATGAGAGCAGCATAAACAGGTGAGAGAAACCCTGATGAAAATGCTGGCTCACTTGCTTGAATTAACCCAATTCTTCTTAACTGCTGGGGATGAGAGAATCGACTTCAGATGCGTCAGTCGATTTGCATAAAAATTTGTTTTAATACAGTACGGAGCTGGTACTCCGTACAGTATTAAAATGTATTTGTACCGAACTCGGGTTCGGTTCCATGGTACCACTTGGAAGTAATAATTTCAGCTTATCGGAGCCAATACATTCTAGTACTGTACAGAGCGCCTGCTCCGAACATTATTAAAACAAAGTTTTATGCGAATCGACTTTGGATGAAGCATCTGAAGTCGATTCGCTCATCCTTACTGACTGCTGGAGTCCACTCTGTGCACTTCATGAACTCCAGATTCCCGAAATTTATGAGCCACTAGGTCTCTGCACCCCCACTAGTCATTGGCACCTTTCTTCCTATATTAGGTCACAAACACAAGGGAAAGAGCTCATGAATATGAGGACAAAATGGCTGGGTCAATTCAACTAATTGACCCCACCCGATTTACTTAGGCTCTCTGTCACTAGTAAATATGTTTGTAAGGCCTTATTCACACGTCAGTGTTTTGATCAGTGATTTCTATCAGTGATTGTGAGCCAAAACCAGGTGCAGCTCTAAACACAGAACAGGTGCAGATCTTTCCCTTATAGCTCATGTCAGTGGAGGCTCCAATCCTGGGTTTGGCTCACAACCACTGATGGAAATCACTGACCAAATCACTGACGTGTGAATAAGACCTAAGGCCACATTTAAACTCTTGCAATGCAAGTACATTTTAGCATCCTTAGTATGGCCACAAGAATCAGACCCCTGACAGTACAAGTCAACTCTGCTGGGGCACTATATTGTGCTGCAATGTACTATTTGGCTCTGCTGGGGCTGTATTTTGTGCTGCAATATGGTTTTGCTGGGCCCACCTACTTGTGTTGGCCATGAATTTTGTCAATTTGGATGGGCCCACAACATGTCCCAACAGCCCATTGTTAGTGTTTTTTTTTTCCTCAGGGCCACTTTAAGTTCCCTGTCTGCCCCTGTCAAAAATAACTACAGCCCATGCAAAAATAATTGCAGAAAAGATCTGAGTGAAGAGAAGAAGGGTTCATTTCTAGCTTTACTGGCAGAGGGGTGCAGTGAGTGTCAGGTTGCTTCCATCCTTAAAATTTCAAAGACAGCTGTTCATAAAAACAAAATCACGCAGCAAACTTTGGGGACAACAAAGCTACAAAACTGACAGAGGGCGGAAATGACTCTCTACTGACCGTGATGGCTGCCACTACATTCAAATCTCAACAACCGAAGGATGAGTTCAAGTGACCTACAAAAGGCATGGCTAAAGTCATACAACGCTAAAAAAGCCCTTCATCAATGAGAAGCAGAGAAGACCCAGTCTGAAATTTGTCTGAAATCCTAAGGATTGGACTGTAGAGAACTGGAGTAAGGCCATCCTCTCTGATAAGTCCAGTTTTCAGCTTTTCCCAACAAGAGGTTGTGTAATGTTTAGAAGGAGACCTGGAGAGGCATACAAGCCACGGTGTTTAGCATCCACTTTGAAATTTACTGCAGGATCAGTGATGATGTGCAGATGTTTCAGCAAGACTGGAATAGGGAAGATTTGTATTTGTGAAGGAGACATGAATCAAGCTACGTATAAAGTTATCCTGGAAAAAAACTTGCGTCTTTTTGCTCTGACAATGTTTACAATCTCTGATGATTGTTTTTTTTAGCAGGACAATTCTGCCCCATATCACACAGCCAGGCCAATCAATGTGTGGATGAAGAACCACCAGATCAGGATTTTGTCATGGCCAGCCCAATCTCCACACCTGAACCCCTTTAAAAACCTCCAGAATGTGATCAAGAGGAAGATGGATGGTCACTGGCCATCAAACAAAGCTGAGCTGCTTGAATTTCTGCGCCAGGAGTGGCATAAAGTTACCCAACAGCAATGTGAAAGACTGGTGGAAAGCGTGCCAAGATGAATGAAAGCTGTGATTAAGAATCAGGGTTATTCCACAAAATACTGATTTCTGGACTCCACCTAAGGTGAAATATTAGTACTGTGTTGTTTAAACATTAATATGAACTTGTCTTCTAAGCATTATTACTGTAACTGTTATAATATTTTATCTGGAATTTGCGGGAAGTGTCAGTAGTTTATAGAATAAAACAAAACTGCTCATTCTAGTGAAACACATACCCATACATTGTAAAACTGTTAATTTTGCAGTGGTCTTTATTTTTTTCCAGAGCTGTATATATTTCTTACATCTGTAGTTGTTGCTAATCATACTCTAAAGCTAATGTTCTATTGTTGGTGTATTTATCCAATTGTTATTGTATTCCATCATCATTAAAAATTATATGAAACACTAATTTAAATGTGTCTCATAATTATACCCAAAATTCTACATATTCAGCTAAAAAAAACAGAAAAGCAACTAATAAAATAAAAAAATTTAAAAAAGTTTCCGCAAGTTGAAAACTGACAGTTGGACATCCAACCTGTCCCTGCTTGATTGCAGGAGTGTTGCCTTAACCTGTGTCATACATTTATAAAGGTGCGGTTTTATTGCCTGGGTCACTCCTGCAGTGTGTGTGTGGTTTAAAATGACCTCGAGGCTGGATAATTAAAACTTGGAAACTATTTGGAAGATGAACAGCAACAAACAGGCTGGAAAGAAACTGAGAGAGATTCAACCACAGTACCAGAGGAGTGGGATAGCATCCAATTTGGCCACCCATGTGTCTGGCCAAATTGAAGGATTATGCATTTGCCCCGAGCTTTCATTGCACAGCATGACTGGTCTGTGTTTGGCTGCCTTTACAGCTATTTATGGCCCTGGATGTTTGAATAACATGATTTCAAAGAGGGAAAATTACAATGAATAACTAAAATCAGAGTATTCTAAACTGTGAACCAATCAGCAATCTGGCACTGATAATCAGAAGAATATTCAGATTATGCCTCGTTCTACTTGTCTTGTCATAACATTTTTATTTTAGACAGATGCATCTATATGAGTCCTTGCAAGACAAGTCTTATTTTTTCTTGCCAATGTTTGTCGTTAAATTCAGGGGTGAAAGCCGCAGGCTACTAAAATGCACTTGAGAATCCCATCATGGAGAACTCATGATCTGTGAAGCAGTTGCCAATGACCACCTAAGATTTTGTTCTTGGCTTGGTATTTGCTGTTCATTAGAGGCATGGCTTTGTGATTTTCCTTTCTACAAAGTGTGATTCTGGCATTAAAAGAACACTTTAGCTACAAAGTAAAAGGATGGGAATCCAGCTAAACTAGAAGAAAACAAAGGTTATAGCTACAGAAAAGAATAAAATAAGTAAGCACTTTTTCCTTCTCAAACAACAAAGAATCATTTAGCAGCTCAAAAACAACTTAAGATTGACTCTCGGTAAGGCAAAGATTAAAGTTCTACTAAGGACTCATGAACACAAACATATTAACCTCCAGATGTACAAAGCCTTGCCCTTAGAAGTCAATGAGATTCTGCTTTGCCTTGGGTTTCATATGAAGGTAAACAAAGGTTTTTTCTGTTGGTAAAATTTGGTTTTATTGAAGAAAAACTGAATAATAGTGCGCCTTGTAGTAACATTTATAATTTGACAAGGAAAGTTTTGATGCCTATATTGAAGTTTGGTATCAAAATGGCTTTAAACATATTATGAGAAGGCCCAACAAATAGGAAAATACTGTTATACTTGGAATTAGAAGATGATTCAGAACAACAGAATGGTTAGATACAATTGCAAGTTTGTTTAAAAAAAAAAAAAAAAGATACTCATTTTTTGGTAGAACGTACTTGATACACTGCCTGCACAATGAATGCATTACCAGGGAAGGATTTACTGTTAAGCACACTAGACCTATGCCTAAGGGTGGTCCCTTAAGAAAGGGTTATTGACTTGTTGGAAAATTTAGATATGAGTATACTAAACATTAAAATATGCCTGCTATACTAATTAGGCACTGAAACTGCTACTGGACTGCAAGAAGGACACTTTAAGAGGGAAAAGTAGAAGGCTGCAAAGGGTGCTAGATGGCAAACAGTTATTTTGTAAAAGGAGTCAAAAATTTTAAAGGGGTTTTCCAGGATTTTACTACTGATGACCTATCTTCAGGATAGGTCATCAGTATCTGGTCGGTGGGGGTCCGACACCCGGGACCCCCGCCAATCAGCTGTTTGAGAAGATACCGGCACTCCTGTGAGCGCTGCTACCTTCTCCCCGCTCATCAAGCGCTTGGTATCGTGCTCAGCCCCATTCACTTGAATGGGGCTGAGCTGCTCCTAGGCCACGTGACCGATGAACGTGACATCACTGGCCTAGGAAAAGCTAAGAGAAGGACGCGTTGCTTATAAGAGTGCTGGTGCCTTCTCAAACAGCTGATCCTGAGGATAGGTCATCAGTAGTATAATTCCAGAAAACCCCTTTAAGGCCAACTTGATAAGAGGAACTTAAAGTCCTTTTCACACCTGGGGCCCCCTTTCAGGAAGAACCCCTAACATAACTATATATGCTGAGGGAGACCAACCTACTCTCTACTCCTGGGTTCCAGAAACTTTGCTCCACCACTGCCGCTCACTGGCCTCCCTGTGTGAACATCCCTTTTGACACGTGTCACCGTGACCAGTGACATGTCCCAGATTCATAATTTCCCTGGGTCATGTGATGCATGAGGGACACATCAACGCTGCAGCCAGTCATATTGACACAGGAAGACCTGTGAGTGACAGCATTGAAGGGAAGTTCGCTGAACCCAGTAGCAGGGAGCAGCTAAGTATGCTCTTCTCTCCAGGCCTGGCCATCATGGATGGTCTGCACGTATGTGCGAACAACCCCTTTAAGATGTAAGAAAATCTGTGCCTTGAGGCTCTTGAGATTTAAATCCGGTACTGAGTTGCAGCAGCTGGATATTTTTTTTTGTTTTAACATCTAATTTTTTTTTTACTGTAATCTGCATGGCCAAACGTGGGGCAAATAATGCCTTCTGCAGCCACACTTACCACCCTGTATTTTCTAATATCCTCACTGCATTGTCAATGAGAGATTGTACATGTTTGCTTATATTGTTTATAACCATCTCCTTAAGTAACCATCTCCTTAAAGGGGTTCTCCGGGAATTAAGAAAATGAAAATACTTAAATATTACTTTATAATAAATATATTATCAAATACCTTTCATTATTTATAATGGCTCGTTTTGTCGGGGGAGCAATCATCAGGAGAAACAAAATGGCCGCCTTCCAATTCGTACACACAAAACCTGTCCTAATCCCACAGGAGGACAAGTTACTTCACAGCACTGAAGCAAAGAGCTGCCTCGTCCTCCTCTCTGCTCTACTTGTCAGGGATTATGGTCCTGAATACAGCTGATAAGAACTTTAGCTGAAGCTCTGGGGAATTTAGTTCCTGAGGAGACATGAAGTACAGAGAGGACGGACAGGACATACTGTGGTAATAGAGACTGCATACAAGTGCTGCTGCTCATTACCCCAACCCTCCTCTCTGTACTTAATGTCTCTTCATGATCTCCATTCCTACAGAGATTCACCTGTATTCAGGATCATAATCCCTGACAAGTAGAGCAGAGAGGAGGCTGAGGCAGCTCTTTACCTAAGGGTTGTGAAGTAACTTGTCCTCCTGTGTGATTAGGACAGGTTTTATGTGAACTAATGGGACAGCGGCCATTTTGTTTCTCCTGATGATTTCTCCCCAGACAAAACAAGCCATTATAGCTACTGAAAGGTATTTTTGAATATAATTTTTATAAAATAATATTTAAGTATTTACATTTTCTTAATTCCCGAAGAACCCCTTTAAGTAAAGTGTTTCATTCATGATGTATACAGATCATAAAATCCAGCTTAATTTTTATGGATTTATCATTTTCCTCATTCTTTGCTTGACTAACTTTCTCACACTCTAGTTCTCACTAACTGCCAGCAAACCTTGAGTCATTTGACTAAGAAACACTCCAAACTCTTTTGAAAAAGAAAAAACTTTTCTTTTTTAGTTCTAACAATACAAAAGGAAAGAAAGAAAGAAATGGTTTTCCTTCTTCCTCAGTATCTGATCTGCACCTGTACACAGGCAGTCCCACACATATCACCTTTTCAGAGACCGTGAGAAAAAAGAAAGTCAGGGAAAAGGAACTTTGGTGTGTTTAGAAAACACAAAGACATCCTATCTATAGCCACGTGTGTCCTCATCCATCAGCACCGCAAAAAGAAGAAAATTCTGCTTTTCCAAACCACAAGGGATGAGAGAACAGAAACTTTAGTCTTCCTGTTTAACCAATTCTCCGGCAGGCTCCCGTACCTTGCTCAACTCACTGATAGTGAATGTTGCTTGTGCAAACAGCAAACGTCTCGAGATTGTTGCTAGGTAATGGTCAACATGCATGACAACTTCCACACTTCCTACAGAGTCTGAATCACTATTAGATACAAAGGGGGCATTTATCAAATCAGAGTTTTGTGGTCTAAAAAAGTCCCAACTCATGGCAACTGAAACATTTGGGTAAATTTGGACTATGATAAATGATCCTCAAAGGCTCTAGTTAGGTCAGGTAAAACATGATAACCCCTTGCTCACAGGTATGACTGTGCCTACCTTTAGGACAGCAGGTCCATCTAAGACCAGCAAAATCAGTTATTAATTCTTTTTATGAGTGCACTGACTTCTAACATGGCATCCACACTGGCTTCCATCATAGCCTACAAGATCCTTCCTAGATAAATCTGTTATTATTACAGATAAGTGAATTGATTCTAAAATTCAGAAACTCAGCTCAAACTTTTCAAAAATTCTACCACATTTGAAATTTGTGTGATTTGATTTGGGAGAATAAAGGGGAAAGAGGAGAGAGTTCGAGAGAGACTTTTCTCATGAGTGATTTGGCCGAATCGAATCGAAAACAAATTTTGAGTGATTCACTCATCTATAGTCATGCTCTATCACAATCTGTTATAAGTCATCTGACACATGTGTTGTGATCAGTCATGCTCCATCATGATCTCTTTTTCCCCATTAGCTTATTGGGGGAGACTTATCATCCCCCTACTCCACTTTTTTCATCATAAGAAATCTAGGTCCATGTGGCGTTTCTACACTGTCCTCAATACCTTCTGAAAATGGGTGTGGTGGGATATGGGCGGAGCCATCAGTCCTGGCTCATTTATTAGCACTTTTCTGGCGTAAATGATGACTGAAGTCTACAGCAGGTACGAGCTGACATAGATTTCAGTCTAGGACTAGGCTCATGGAGGATGTGCTTATTTAATGATGCAGCGTGTGACTCATAATAAATTAAGCATATTCTCTGGCAGAGCAAAGGATGTGCCGCCAGAGAATAGCTTATGTCTACAACAAATTTCTTTCAGGTTACCAATTTTAATGTATTTTTCATGAATAGAAGGGCACAGTGTGAATATCATTCTTCTTTCGTAAAACTGACAAGAGATGTGGAAACAGTTGTCACTCTAGAATTGGTTAGCTAAGATTATCCTTAGCTTCTGTTGGCTTGTTTCTCAATGGCACCATCTTGGGGGAGATATCATTTACTGATAACCTTCATTAGTTGTTTTTTTTGCATGAAGAATGAAGCAAAGACAGTGAATTTGACATTTTATGCCACTCACCATTCAGTAACATTAAGTTTATATTGCAATACTACAGAACCTAATAGGTATATAGCCATGGCAGGCCTGGGCCTTTGTGGGGCTATGTATGAAGTGACAGAGAAGCCCTCTCCCTCTTGCCACAGTTGCTATTAACTGTGGCACTAAGGAGCTAAAGGGGTTGTCTGGGTTCAGAGATGAACCCAGACATACCCAGAATTTCACCCGTCCGCCCCCCCTGATGTTAGCATTGGAGCATTTTAGCATTTCATGCTCCAAGGCTTTTTTATTTACAATAATACACTGCTAAGTGGAGGCTTCCACCCATCAGTGTGTTCGGTGATGTCATCAGCTCTGATGGACCAGCTTTAGCGCTGCCCTAGCCATTTTACAGGCTAGGGCAGCGCTAAAGCCTGCCCATCAGTGCCGGTGACATCACCAGGCTCACTGCTGGACGGAAGCCTTCGCGTGTCAGCCCCATGGAGAGCACGGTACGTCACTCAATCTCCTGAAAATGCCTTTGCCCTGCGCAATTCAGTGCAGGGCAAAGGAGAGCATCGGAGCATAAAATAGTCTGATGCTCATATTAGGGAGGCGGCCTGGGTGAAAATATGGGTATCTCCAGGTTCAGCTCTGAACCCGGACAACCCCTTTATCCCAATGGACAGGATCAGAGTTAAAGCTCATACCATTCCTGTGCTGTACAGTTGTGCTGTAAGTTATAACTGTGGGGGTCCGAATATTACGTTTCTTTCAACAACTACCCTTCTTCAACTGATGGCATCCAGAGAAGAAGACAGCTGAAAGAAAACTGCGGGAATTAAGGGGTTAAACAAAATGTATATTTGTTACGAGTAGCAGGTATGTCCTCACACCTTTGTTATTTTAAGATTAAGTGGGTTGAGTCGAAACCATTTTTGTGAAACAAACAAAATAAGCTCTATCTTTATGGTTTGAAGTTTGCATTACATCAGCTATATGTGTTAAAGTCTAAAGGACAACGGCGTTCATTTGTCAAGGTGACAAAAGTACAGCAAATGTTTAAAGTCTGTCCTACAAGGCCGCATATATTTATCATCTTTAAATGCCCAGTATAGCATAACATATTATAGTAAGGTATACTACACTATTCATCTATATAAAAGCGCTGCCTGTCTATCTGTCTATCTATCTAGAAATTACAATAGATAGCAGCACTCCCAGCTCCCAGGTGCTAAAATCCTCAAGGAATTCTGGAAAAAAATCCTCCAAGTAACGCAGAAAGTATGAAGAGGCAGCGCTCTGGTATTAGTGAAGAAATGTGGAGCTCTTTAATACACCCAATGCAACGTTTCATCTCATCTCATTGGAGCCTTTGTCAAGCAGTGACTGAAGTTATCAATACATTATATATAAATGTCCATACATAGGTGACCATGATTACAAAATGATTAAATCAATCAATAAACATGATTATAAGTGTATATATTCAACATCAATGTATAATCAGCGTCCCCGATGATTAATGCGCCTGCACTGGCGCAACATCAGCAGCAGAATAAAGGGAACTACTAGGCATATTTCAAACTTTCTACTGCCCATTAGTTTAGCGAAGTGGTGCCATTGCTAGGGCCTGTATTAAACAGACTTTATACATTGCAAACATGATGGCTGTTATGACTAAGGCCCGGCATGATGAAGTACAGTGACTGTGATGGGCTCTGGCCCCACCAGATGGACCTGCACACTTAGCCTCTGATGGCATCACGCCAGTACTGCACTGATGGGGGCCCTGTCCACAAGTGCTGCAATGTTAGCAAAGAAAGAAAGTTGAAAATGTATTTGAATTATGAAAGTCTTAGGGGTTCTGTTATTACACCTGGTTTATTACACATGAGAAAATGTCACTGAGGATGATTTGAAGTTACCGCCTCACAGATCATATGCACATATCGCTGACAACCCTCCCCCAAATACATCATTAGCTGTAATGTTGATGCAAAGCTTCAGCAGCTGCTAGAGTCTTAAAAGTAATGTGCTATATCTTCCACATCTCACCCTGCTAAAGGGTGCAGAATCAGATGTCAGACAGTTGTGGGTCCTGGTGCTTAATTTATTCTATATCCTTTGTGATGTTACTGCTGATTACACATCCACCTATGACATCTTCACCTGTGACCTCATAAAGAGGGCACACCAGGAAATGTCACTGACATTACCAATTATAAATCCATCACCTCTGTGATGTCACCTTCCCTATGATGTCACCACATCTATGATATCATCATATGCAGTAGTAGTACCCCAGAGGGGAGAAAGCATTGAAACTTGAAGCACAGAGGACTATATATAGATATTGTGATAGCTAAAGGGGCAGTGAGCTCCAACAACACAATGATGATCCAACCCTGCTAATAAACACCGCTGATCAGATACATAGAGGTTTTCATAGCAATTGCTGCTAGAAAAAAAAAAGCAACAAAAATTGGACTCCCAGGGACCATTGATCCCTGGCAATCGTTCTGAAGTAAAGCTCACCAAATACAATGTATATAAAAGCTCCTTCATGCCTACTTACACCAATGGATGATTAAACAAGGAGGCATCATTGACCTCTTCCATTCTGTATTATACACACTAATAAGGCTCATTTTAAGATTGGTCTTGTGAACAGCAGTTCATATTTCAGAATTGGGCATAAATCAGTTCTTGCATTGTCACATGGGTGTGAAGAGAGATAAACTGAAACTAGATAAGGTAGAATTTCAAAATAATGGGCAAGTTGATACTAATACTGTGCAAGGCAAGCAAATTGTTCCATATCAATGGGCCAATGCTTATCAGAAAACATGGCAAGCGCTCATATGTACTTTAAAGGTGCAGTTCAATTCCTGAGGACTGCCGTATGTGACCTTAGCAGACAAACATTATCTCTAGTCTAGAAGGAAATGTCACCAGAAGTGTGCACACATACACACTTGTGCAAAATGTACTAAACTGAGAATATCTGTCAGTCTACCTCCAGTGCGAAACTGGTGTACTCCTACTTGTGTTACCAAGTTGACAAATGAGATAGTAGTACAACATTGAAATACTGCAGAATTTCAACCAATATGTTACAACAAGAACACCTGCTAAAACAAATATTCTTTATGAGACTCTCCGTGTGTACTTACAATGAAAACAGGAAGGTGCAAGGGGTTTTCCAGGGGAATATTTAAAAAATGTGGCAGAGTAAATTTAAAATAACAAATTATAATGCAATTCTGAGGTTATTCTAGTCCACATTGCTCTCCAGTCCAGGACCTTTCTGTTCCTGGACTCAACACAAACAGGGGTGCACCTAGCTTTCTGCTGCCTGAGGCGAAAACTGAAACGTCCCCCCCCCAAAAGGGACAATTTCTTAACCTAACCCCTTTGCCACAATGAAAGTGCTCATTGCCCATGGCCCTTCCACTGCCCCCTTCTTGTCCCTACCTGGTGCTGCCTGAGGCGATTGCCTCACCTGGCTTCATTGGTGGTGCACCCCTGAACACAAAGGTAATATTTTGGTCAGTGATTGGCTGAGAGGACAGGCCATTTCCTGTGTTGAGCCTGGAAAAACAAAGTGGAGAGCAATGGGGACCCCAGTAGTGGCGAGTGCCAGTGAGGAAAGCAAAGATTATTTAATATTTTTAACCAGTTCTAACCCTTATTTTTTAAATTATTTCCCTAGGAAACCTTGTTAAGCAATGTCTGAATCAGTAAATCCAAACCCTCAAAATGGTTGGCCACTTTATGATTACTGATTACTGATGACTAATTTGTTTGTGAGATGATAATATGGCACTTACTAATATAGTCTTTGTTGAAATTCTTCACCATTTTATAACGTATGCTCCCTTGTTTACAAAGTCTTTTGTGCTGTCCACACAGAGGTCCTGTCGATAAGATGGCTGCTGATGGAGGGTCACATGACCAGGCAAATCAACTCCATGTGAACATTTGAAAATGTTTCCCCATTTCAGAAATGTATGGTGTCTCTGAGAATTAATCCATGGGAGTTACAGAACCAAAAACTTTAGTTTTACTGTCATCTCTCTGGTGTCCTCCCATCTGGTGTCCTCCTCTAATCAAGTGCCGTCGGACTGATTGGCTTGTTAAGTTGGGGTTGAGAACCCCCTTACTCTTGATATCCTATATAGACATGCCATACATTGCAGTTATTAGGCAACCAAATCACAATTTATATACAATATAAATTTAATATCTGATGAAAAATAGGTAAATACCCATCTTAATTATTGAATTCAGGTGTTTTACCTATACCAATTGAACATACTGTTGGTGTATAAAATTTAAGCACACAGTCTAGAGTGGTCAACTGTGTCAAAGGTAGAGGGCAGATCTAGGAAGAGGACAGAGTAAGGCTACTTTCACACTAGCGTTTTAAAATTCCGGTATTGAGTTCCGTCATAGGGGCTCAATACCGGAATAAAACGCTTCAGTTTTGTCCCCATTCATTGTCAATGGGGACAAAACTGAACTGAAGACAACGGAATGCTCCTGAAAGCATTCCGTTCCGTCTTCAGACCGGAGAACAAACCGCAGCATGCTGCGGTTTGCTCTCCGGTCCAGGCATCCGCACCAAGACGGATCCGGAATGACCCCCAATGCAAGTCAATGGGGGTGGATCCGTCTGGTGTGACCATAATGGTAACCGGATCCGCCCTCCATTGACTTTCAATGGAGTCCATTACGGATCCGGGTACACATAGACACATACAGACATAAACATACACACACATAAAGACATACAAACACACATACATACTTACATGCTCCCCGGCAGGTCTTCGGAGCGTCAGGACGGCTCACACAGGTCACGATTCCCCACAGCGCCCTCTGCTGGGCGCCTGGTGGAATCGTCAGATGACGATTCCACCAGGCGCCCAGCAGAGGGCGCTGTGGGGAATCGTGACCTGTGTGAGCCGTCCTGACGCTCCGAAGACCTGCCGGGGAGCATGTAAGTATGTATGTGTGTTTGTATGTCTATATGTGTGTGTATGTTTATGTGTATGTATATGTATGTACTGTGTGACATGTGTGGGGCCGGAGCGCGGTTCCGGCTCCACACATGTCACTTGCGGCAGGCCTGATCCGGCAGCACCCTTCACCTGCCGGATCAGGCCCCAGTGTGAAAGTAGCCTAATGTTGTTTGACTTTGGCAGTTAGCAGATTGTTGTTGACTATGGTTAGGGTGATTTCAGTTGAATGATTGGGTTGGAAGCCAGATTGTATCTGGTCAAAAAGGGAGTAGGATGAGAGGTGGGAAGACACATCAAGGTGGACATGTTCATGGAGTTTTGAAGCAAACGAGAGTAGTGATATAACTAAACAAGGAGGACGGGTCAATGGGTGTGGTGCGGTGTGGTGGTTGTGTGTTTAAAATAAGAGAGGAAGATACCAGTAGTTAGTGATAGGTTAAAGAGATGGGTTAGGGCTGGAATAAACACCATGGTGGGATGGGGATGAGGTGGGATTGGGTCAAGAGCACAGGTGGTTAGATGTTATCTGTCAAATATGTTCTAAAGTTTTTCATCTGTAATGGTAGAGAAGCTGGTTTTGGGGAAAGAGGACTGAATAGTTATGTAGAGGCGCTAGTGGGGATTGTATCTTTTAAATATAGATAGTGACATGGAAAATTAAACAAAAAATCACCATGAATTCTAAAAATATGTTTAACATAAAACCTTGATTTAAACTATAGCTCATTTTCTGTGATACATTTCTTTTAACTTGTCTACAAAACATTTTTTGTCTAGCCAAGCATTCAAGTGCTTGGTTGCAGGGGCACTGTCCTGTGAAAATATCTTTGTCTTCCTGTTTGATGGTGAATTTTTATTATATACTCCAAGATCCAAAGTTGATTTGCTCAAAAACTTTGTTTTAATGCTCTCTATGGAGACCTGTCTCCGTACAGTATTAAAATGTATGTACTTTAGTGAGGCATAAGTCCGAAGTCGTGTGAGACTTTGATGAATAACATTGGGCTTTGATTCTACGACTTTAAAAACATTTTAAAACAGAAATCCAAATTCGGCTTTGGTACCGGCTGGTGCTTTGGTACTGAATCCGACTTTGGATTCCTGTTTTAAAATGTTTTTAAAGTCGTAGAACTGAAGCCTGAAGTTATTCACCAAGGTCTTGCACGACTTTGGACTTAACGTATTTTGCCTCGCCAAAGCACATTTATTTTAGGGTCTCCATACAGCATTAAAACAAAGTTTTTGAACAAACCAACTTTGGATCTTGGATCCGAAGCTCGATTCACTCACCTCTATTTCTCACTGTTGCTGATGGCAGCCATGGCCATTATCACTACTTCACCTAGCTGGTATCATTCTATTCTATAAAAGTCGGTCCAAGGTTTTTAATTCTGCTTGTAATTATTATCAGGTTGGGATTATCTTTCATCCTGCTTGATCCAAGCTATTTTTCTAAGCAATTGACATCTACACGTAGCGCTTCTTCTACATTGTCCTTTCTGGTAAAAAAAAAAAAGACAAGCCCTATTAATTACTTTAATACATACACCAGATCAGTAAGTTGTAAGTTGATGCCAACATTCCTCTACTGTGCACCTGCAAGCCAACCATGGAATGCATTAAAGGGACTCCTGAGAAATTCTATTTGTCTATTTAATGCATTACACAGGCTAGTTTACAAATGCTCAATGGGGGAACAAAGCTGAGTATCGACATACAAATTACTGATCTGTGTCATCGGCGGCAATACTGTGCAAGTATTATTTTAGTTAATATGGCGTGTCAAATGTGACACAATCTCTTTCATTTTTAGTTAAGAAAACTTGTCACTATGATGTGCAATCTTCAATCTTCAGTATGTTACAGAACAGGAGGAGCTGAGAAGATTGATATATAGTTTTGTGGGAAAACATATAGATAAACGTGTAATTTATACCTTTGCTTTTTCTGTACTGCCACCATGCACAACTATCAGTGACCGACAGCTATTTATGTATACATGCTTACACAACCACTGCTAAGACGATCCCTTTGTACAACTGAAGTCAGAAAGAGCAGAAATTAAAATAAATAAATTCAGTTTTGCTGAATCTTTTGCCGCAAAACTATCTGCTGAGCTCCTCCTTTTCCATAACATGCTGCCTGCAGATTGCACTGCATGTTCAAGGTAATAAGTCCTCTTTAAAAAAGACACATTTTTTTTCTATACCGATCTCATGTTCTCTGCTCAGTTACAGACTATCAAATGAAATACGATCTTATCTGATTGTTATCTGTCACAATTATAAACAATCACAATGTAACTGATCTGAAAACATTCAAGCCATTCTTGCATTTTATTAAGCACATTAAATAAAAAACTGCAATCAAGGAGAAAAACTAAAACTCTATGTTAATGATGTCTCCAAGAGCTAACTGGCAAAAGGTGTTTCACTTAAGAAGATGAGCTTAGAAGTGTGGGTTTTGCTGGTGCTTTGCCTATTACATAAAGGCATACAATTCCTAGTTACTGACAAATCTGTTCTCAAGAAAGATTGGTTAGTTGGAGCTATTTCAAAGGTAAACAACTTTTAGAATACCTCAGAAGATGTGTTATAGAGAAATATCATTGAAAAAGGTTACAAAACCGTTGACAAATTATCTAGAAATGGAAAAAACTCAGGACTATTGCTACTTTCCCTAGGAGTTGGTGCCCTGTTAAGATCACTCCAAAAGCACAACAGACAGTCCTGAAAAAGGTGATAAAGGACTCAAGATTATCAGCAAAAAACCTAAAGAAGAACCTACCAACTGCAAAAACCTCTGTTTATGTATCCACTATTAAAAAAACACAGAACAAGAATGGCCTTTATTGAAGGGCACCACATAGGAAGCCAATGTTGTCTGTAAACAACACTACGCACTATGGCCTGTCTAAAGTTTGCCCGAGACCACATGGATGTTCCACAATGCTCCTGGCAAAATGTTCTCTGAACAGATGAGACAAAACGTGGACTCTTTAGCTAAAATGCAAAACGCTATGTTTGGAGGACAATGAACGCTGCTCATCGACACTTTTTCTTGTAACTGAAAAGAACTTTAATCCGAGAGAAATGTACTTGGCGCATTAGCAATAACACAATCATGTTTACACTCATTTTACCACTTTAGTAATATACTTTCTTGCATTGTGCTGACTGCCCAAAACGACAAATGTCTAGCACTGTCCCTCGCCGATATCTTCGTAAAAACACTTTTATAACATATGCTAATTAGCTTCTGGCCCACCCTCGTTTCGTATAATTACCTCCTCCTCTTCTTCATTAATCTCGCACCTGCGCAGCTCCACACTTGCGCCTGTGCACTGCTGTGCCCATTATGGGCAGAGGCACAGGGGGTTTCACTGCTCATGCGCCAGTCCGTCCTTCCAAATCCAGCCTGAGGGGTGAAATAGGAGTGGTTTTGTGTGCAAAGCGCCGAGGGGCCTGGGCACCAGCCACGGTAACGCCGCCTCCGGGCACTTGCACAAGCTAATTAGCATATGAAAGTGTTTTTATGAAGATATCAGCGAGGGACAGCTCTTGTAAAGGTACCATTGTAATATGGGGAAAGGAGTCTATAGCCTGATCTGAGCAGTCTATAAGGCTCAGATTAGGTGAAGGACTCCTTCAAAAATGTCTTGTAGCACTACAGTATTATTTAATCACGCCTATCCATTAGATATTTCTGTTGATGATATTGTATTATTGAAAAGATTATACAAATTATCAAAATAATCTAATAATCTAATAATTATCTAATACTTTATATTTGGAATCCAGTTTGTATTAAAACGCAAAAAGTTAGTAGTAAAGATAAAAAGTACTGCAAACATCACTGTCGTCTAGTGTACTGCAAACATCACTGTCGTCTAGTATAGAAGGGAGATTCCATGCTTGTAAACCGTTTTATCATGTAGGCCCTTATGCTGATGGGTGTGTATATTGTGCTGCTTATTTCAGTAGTCACAGCAGACAACCGGTTATACCCCACTGATAGGATGTCTGTCTGTCCCTTCATCCTTCCAGTGATGTGCCGCTTTTTTTGGATTCATCACAGCTAAGACCAGTCATTGGCTGCAGTGACCTACATGATCCTGTCTGTCTGGGTGTAGACAGATGGGGACAAGAAGTGCAGCGCAGACAGCCTGGGAGCTGGAATCGGCGGGGAACAGGTACAGATAAATATGTTTTGATACACAGGTCCCGCTGTGTATATAACTCCCAACTTTTTGAATGTTCAAAGAGGGACACTTATGGTTCATTGCATGAAAGGTCCATTTTTCCAGCATATTTATACACTTCAATAGTTTTCTATATAGAAATTGCATCAAATAATGAAATGCTATACAAGGTGTGCTCTAATATACAGCTAGGAACCAGACCAACACTTTATGAATCAATATAGTAGATGCAGTAATGAAAATCCATACCTCAGATCAAAAATATGGACATTTATGAAGCAAAGAGGGACTTGGGTCAAAAAGAGGGACTGTTCCTCCATCAGTGTATATATGTATGTATATATATATATATATATATATATATATATATATATAATGAACCCAGATGAATCTGGATCCACATTTTCTTTATGCAACATAAGCAAATGTAGAAGTTTTTTCTTCATGGTATATAAATAGCAACTATGACACAGCCACACTTTTGCAGTCTTCTTGCAGTCTTTTTGTGGGAGGCTATAGTCAGAACTTGCCCGTACATGTTTCTCCCAATTACCCATTGTTACAATGGATAGCAGATGAGACCAATGAACAAGTCATGCTTCTCCAGCGTCCTTCAGATGCAATAAATCAGTGCCATATACTGTACACAGTTGTACATATGTGTTCTCATATAATATTTATGAGCTATAGAAATGTGGGTCGAATTTCTAATCTTACATTGCACATTTTAATGCAGCTATAACACGTCTACTGCCAAGGTGAGACAGCTGGTATACAATTGATAGAGGACAATCTAAGGCTTGCGCAGCATCGTGGCAGGCTACTATCTTTACTGGCGGCTGTCAAATCTGAAACTCCATAAAGCCATAAAACAATTTGAAGGCTGAAGTACGTGGGAATGTAGGAGATAGCAAGATCCCAGTGCAATCAAGGATCGAAATATCTACACAGAGTTAATAAGTCAAAAGGTCTGGACTAATTTTATGATAAGGCAACACAAGCTGTGATCTATACATAGAACATGATAGGGATTGGCTTCTATGAAGCAAGCTTTAGCATATGTGATATTTTATAAATCTACAAATATCAATTGAATGCATAAATGTAGTACTACTACTAGATAACACAAATCGTTTGTTGAGTTGGTATTGGATATGTGATAGATAAGCCTTTTGTTGAAGGTTTACATCAGGAGCCTTTAGTGGTGAAAATATGCTATTAGCTGTAATAGCCAAAGCAAATTATCTTTATTGCTTGGGCACAGGCTCTGCACCCTGGCTCCTCCACTTTGCTTTGCCAGCCTCTCCCACCTTCTATTGATTGACAAGGTCAGGCATCCTAACCTTCATCTTGCCTGGCCCTGAAATCCTGTGGCTGCGCTGTTCGTTACATATTCAGTGTAGATGTAGTAAATCTTACTGTCCTGGCCCCACTGATAGGATGTAATGTACAAGTACAACACTGGATTTCAGGTGAGATGAAGATTAGAATGCCTGGTCCTGTCATTTAATAGGCGGGAGAGTAACTAGCAAGTAGTGTAGAGGAAGTTGGGGTGCACTAAGTGGCTTGGGACATCCCTTGATGCACTTTAGACCTCATTCGTATATATTTATAGAAAGCGATTTTAACTCCAGAATGCTACAATGGATCTTAATAAAACAGGATCCAATGTAATCAGTTTAGGTAGATATTAATCCAGGTTTTATACTGTTGACAAATTCCCTTTAAAACAGTCATATAAAAAGGATAGAAAATTTAGATCCCCATTAGGGACAGAGAATGATGTTAATTGAGATCTTGGCTGGGACAGTCTTAGATTCTGGTGGCTGTCCCGCAGTCCTGGAGCGGCTAAGGTATGTCCTCCTCTCAGCTGTGTCATAGGACACATAGACAGTTGCTTGTAATGCTGAAGTAGGAAGCCATCCGTTTCCTGCTTCACCATTCAGCTCAATTGCCAGCGCTAGTCAGCTAGACATCCTTCTTCTGGGCTGTGTAGGAGGAGCAGTGGAGACCCAGGAATCAGCCTGTGCGCTCCTCCTACACAGACTAGCAGCGTGATGTGTTACAGCATCCTGTGTGTTGCTGGAGAGTTGTGATGATCATTGGAGGAACTAGGTTAGTATTTAATTTTTTTTCCTTCCTGTGAAGGGGAACAAATCTAGTAATAACTACTGCAAATGGGGCACATAACTGGGCATAACTACTGCAAAGGGGGCACACATCTGGGCATAACTACTGCAAAGGGGGCACATATCTGGGCATAACTACTGCAAAGGGGGCACATATATGGGCATAACTACTGTGAAGTGGCACATATCTGGGCATAACTGCAGTGAAGGGGGCACATATCTGGCCATAACTACTGTGAAGAGGGCACATATCTGGACATTACTGTGAAGGGGGCACATGTGGGCTTACCTACTGTGAAGGGCATACATGGTGTGGCCTAGTATGAGAAAATTTGCATGCTACACGAGCTGCACATATTGTTCCTCTTTGTGCCTTTCAAAAGTTGGGAGGTATGGTACAGTGTTATGGAATATGGTGGCACTTGTATGTCATACATGTGGTGGCACTAGGAAAATATGTATGTCTAATAGAGATGAGCGAGCACTAAAATGCTCGGGTGGTCGTTTCGAATAACAAACCCCATTGAAGTCAATGGGAGACTCGAGCATTTTTGCAGGGGACCAAAGCTCTGCACAGGGAAGGTTGCGTGAAAACCTGGAAATCTCAGAAAATTATGGAAACACCACGGAAATGGACAGGAAACAGCAGGGACAGCATGCATGGATGCCTCTGAGGCTGCCTAATCGCACCATTGCGCCAAATTCTGGGCAACAGCCTGGTGGTGACCCTCAAGACAATTGTGTTGATCCAGACCAAGATGGGCAAGGCACATGCCCATCACATGTTAGTAAAGCACCCAACTAGGTGCAAAGAAGGTCCATCACCGCCTGCAGGTGACACCACTGCCCATGCTGGCACTGCTGTCCTATCCCCCGCCCCAGGACACAGGCATAAGCATCTCCCTCCCCGCACCCACCCAGTAGTCCACAGCGTACACAAAGTTCTCCCAACACAGTGCCCAGCTCTCCCCATCCCAGACGGGCAAACACACACCCCACACCCACCCTGTCCACAGCAGACACAAAGACCTCCAAGCACAGTGCCCAGCTTTCCTAATTCCAGA
Source organism: Rhinella marina (assembly GCA_900303285.1). Lineage (NCBI taxonomy): Eukaryota > Metazoa > Chordata > Amphibia > Anura > Bufonidae > Rhinella > Rhinella marina. The sequence goes on from ONZH01003994.1 coordinate 68,711, forward strand.
CGAGCTAAGATGCACACTGCACCCACCCATTAGTCTCCACACGTGGGTGGGTGCAAAGCCTTTTAGTGCCCCTCAAGACAATGTTTGTGTGCCAGGGCCGGGTAGTAACCCTCCTTGAAGTTGTGGAGGAGAGGCCTCCGGTGACCCTCAAGACAATTTTGGGCGACAGTGTAGTGGCGAGCCTCCAAAAAATCGAGGGTGAGAGCCTGGAGGTGACCCTCAGAAACAATTGGTTTGAAAAAGCATGGTGGTGCACCCCTGAATGACAGTCTGTGACTGAGATTGCAGGTGAACCCGCTAAAATTGTGGTCTGCCATACGTTGGTGGTGAACCCCAAAATTACATAGTTTGACTGAGATTGCAGTTTACAGCATGGGGGTGAAACCCAGGATGACTTGTTAAGACTGAGATTGCAGTTTCAGCATGGCGGTGAACCCCAGAGTGGCTTGGTTTGACTAAGATAGCAGCTGAACCACCCAAAAATTTAGCCTGACACAGCATGGCGGTGACAACAGAGTGACCAAGTTAGACTGAGGTAGCAGGTGAGCCACGCAAAAATTTAGCCTGACACAGCATGGCGGTGACAACAGAGTGACCAAGTTAAATGAGGTAGCAGGTGAGCCATGCAAAAATTTAGCCTGACACAGCATGGCGGTGACAACAGAGTGACCAAGTGAGACTGAGTTAGCAGGTGAAGCACATAAAATTTTAGCCTGACACAGCATGGCGGTGACAACAGAGTGACCAAGTGAGACTGAGTTAGCAGGTGAAGCACATAAAATGTTACCCTGACACAGCATGGCGGTGACAACAGAGTGACCAAGTGAGACTGAGTTAGCAGGTGAAACACATAAAATTTTACCCTGACACAGCATGGCGGTGAACCCAGAGTGACCAAGTGAGACTGAGGTAGCAGGTGAACCACATAAAATTTTACCCCGACACAGCATGGCGGTGACAACAGAGTGACCAAGTGAGACTGAGTTAGCAGGTGAAGCACATCAAATTTTACCCTGACACAGCATGGCGGTGACAACAGAGTGACCAAGTGAGACTGAGTTAGCAGGTGAAGCACATAAAATTTTACCCCGACACAGCATGGCGGTGACAACAGAGTGACCAAGTGAGACTGAGTTAGCAGGTGAAGCACATAAAATGTTACCCTGACACAGCATGGTGGTGACAACAGAGTGACCAAGTGAGACTGAGTTAGCAGGTGAAGCACATAAAATTTTACCCTGACAGAGCATGGCGGTGACAACAGAGTGACCAAGTGAGACTGAGTTAGCAGGTGAAGCACATAAAATTTTACCCTGACACAGCATGGCGGTGACAACAGAGTGACCAAGTGAGACTGAGTTAGCAGGTGAACCACATAAAATTTTACCCTGACACAGCATAGCGGTGACAACAGAGTGACCAAATGAGACTGAGGTAGCAGGTGAAGCACATAAAATTTACCTGAAACAGCATGGCGGTGACAACAGAGTGACCAAGTGAGACTGAGTTAGCAGGTGAAGCACATAAAATTTTACCCTGACACAACATGGCGGTGACAACAGAGTGACCAAGTGAGACTGAGGAAGTAGGTGAAGCACATAAAATTTTACCCTGACACAGCATGGCGGTGACAACAGAGTGACCAAGTGAGACTGAGGTAGCAGGTGAACCACCCAAAAATTTACCCTGACACAGCATGGCGGTGAACCCAGAGTGACCAAGTTAGACTGAGGTAGCAGGTGAACCACCCAAAAATGTAGCCAGACACAGCATGGCGGTGACACCACCAATGCCTTTGGCAGACTGAGATTGCAGTCAAATGGCTGTTTGAAGTTGACTCTCCTAAAAAATTGTTTTTGAGTGTCTCTAGTTGACCCTCCTAAAAAATTGTTTTTGAGTGTCTGTAGTTGATGCTCCTAAAAAATTGATTGGAGAAAGGGCCTGTAGGTGGCCCTCCCTAAACATTGTTTGAAAAGAGAGCCAGTTGGCCCTCTGAAAAACTGCCTGTTGGCTCAGCATTTGTGTAAGAAGAGAAGGAGGAGGAGGAGGAGAGGAGAGGATACATGAAGAATCTTCATGTTGAGCTGCTTTCCCCCGGTGGAGATTTGATTTCCGGTGAAATCCAGGCTTTATTCATTTTAATAAGCATCAGCCTGTCAGCGCTGTCAGTTGACAGGCGTGTACGCTTATCAGTGATGATGCCACCAGCTGCACTGAAGACCCGCTCTGACAACATGCTAGCGGCAGGGCAGGCCAGCACCTCCAAGGCATACGCCAGTTAGGGCCACGTGTTCAGCTTTGCAACCCAGTAATTGTATGGAGCAGAGTGATCACGCAGGATGTTGGTATGGTCAGCTAGCTACTCCTTAACCATCTTTCTGAACAGCTCCCCCCTACTCTGCCTAGACTGGGGACGGGTGACATAGTCTTGCTGGGGTGACATAAAACTGGCAAAGGCCTTGGAGAGTGTTCCCCTGCCAGCGCTTGACAAGCTTTCTTCTCGCCTCCTCTCCCCCGCTAGTTGGCCCACAGAACCATGTCCTCTGCCGCTAGCGGTGTTACATGGGAAGGATAGTTTCAGCTTGTGCACCAGGGCCTGTTGATATTGATTCACTCTCGTACTCCTTTCCTCTACAGGAATGAGAGTGGAAAAGTTCTGCTTGTACCAGGGGTCCAGGAGGGTGAACACCCATTAATCGGTGTTGGCAAAAATGTTTTTAACGCGAGGGTCACGGGAAAGGCAGCCTAACATGAAATAAGCCATGTGCGCAAGAGTCCCAACATGCAAGAATTCCCTTTCCTCAGTAGGTTGACTCTCCATTTCCTCCTCCAACTCCTCCTCTTCAGCCCATACATGCTCAACAGATAAGAAGGAATGAGCATATGTACCCTCTTCAGTCTCGCCAACAGTCTCCTCCTCTTCCTCCTCCTCCAATACGCGCTGAGAAACAGACCTGAGGGTGCTCTGGCTATCAAGCAACGTATCTTCTTCCCCCATCTCCTGTGACAAGCGCAAAGCCTCTGACTTCATGCTGAGCAGTGACTTTTTCGGACTGCGCCGTGATGCCCTGTAACAGCTCTTGGGCGGTGTACCTCTTGTCACCTAAGCTCAGCAGTTTCAGCACTGCCTGTTGGCGCTTACCCACGGCAGTGCACCTGCGCCTGGAGCTACCGACTGAAGGCGCCGTGCTCATGGATGTTAATTGAGAGGAGGAGGAGGAGGAGGGGTTGGAGGAAGAGGCATAATAAGCCTGAGAAAATGTGACCGAGGCAGGCCCCGCAATCCTCGGTGTGGGCAGCACATGAGCGGCCCCAGGGTCAGACTCGGTCCCAGCCTCCACCAAGTTAACCCAATGTGCCGTCAGTGAGATATAGTGTCCCTGCCCGGCAGCACTTGTCCACGTGTCCGTGGTTAGGTGGACCTTCTCAGTAACCGCGTTGGTCAGGGCACGGATGATGTTCTCTGAAATGTGCTGGTGTAGGGCTGGGACGGCACATCGGGAAAAAGAGTGGCGGCTGGGGACCAAGTACCGAGGGACAGCCACCGCCATCAGGTTGTGGAAAGCCTCAGTCTCTACCAGTCTATAGGGCAGCATCTCCAGGCTCAACAATTTGGAGATGTGGACGTTTAGGGCTTGTGCATGTGGGTGGCAGGAATTGTATTTGCGCTTGCGCTCAAATGTCTGCTGCAAAGACAGCTGAACGCTGTGTGGGACACATTGGTGTAGGTTGTGGAGGATCGTGGAGGTGAAGGGGTGGTTGTAGGGCAGGAGGCGCTCGTGCCGGGGTCCTGGGCGGGGGGTTGACTCGCCGAGCCAGCATGTGACAAAGGGGAAGGGGCAGTGGTGTGACCCGCAGGAGGTGAACGACCTTGGTTCCACTGAGTCGGGTGTTTAGCACTCATATGCCTGCGCATGTTGGTAGTGGTTAGGCTGGTAGTGGTGGCTCCCCTGCTGATCCTGGTGTGGCTCAGGTTGCACACCACAGTCCGTCGGTCATCCTCACTTTCTTTAAAAAACCTCCAGACTTGCGAACATCTAGGCCTCAGCACGGGAGCTTGAAACAGTTGCTGATCTACCTGCTCTGGCCCTGCTTCTCTCTCTGGCCACCCCACTGCCTCTTCCAACCTGTTCTGGTACTGCACTTACCTCCCCCTCAGAAGCACTGTCTTAAGTTGGATTACAAACCCAGCTCGGGTCAGTCACTTCATCATCCACCAGCTCTTCCTCCGATTCCGCACTCTGCTCCCCCCTCGGACTTACTGCCCTGACAACAACGTCACTGTCTGACAACCGTGTTTCATCATCATCATCATCCGACACCTCTTCACGCACTACTTGCACTAAGTCCACACTCTCATCACCCACAGACTATGAAAGTTCTAAATTTTGGGCATCGGGACAGAGCAACTGCTCAGGTTGCTGTTGAGCAGTGGTTTGTGTCTCTGGGTAGGGTCCTGAAAAGAGTTCCTGTGAGTATGCCAGATCTGAATCCATATTTATCGTGGGGGGGGGGCAGGCTGGGGGGAAGGAGGTTGAGCTGGAGGAGACAGAGGTCTACTCCCTTGGCTAGCGTGGGTGGACTGCGTGGAAGACTGGGTGGTGGATAAATTACTGGACGCATTGTCCGCCATCCATGTCATCACCTGTTTGCACTGTTGTGGTTTCAATAGTGGTATACCACGTGATCCAGTAAGTTGCGAGCTAGGGAGCGAAACTCTGCGGCGTTCCACTGCTCCTTCATCAACATGTACTGTGTCACCCTGCCCAGGACCACGGCCTCTGCCCCCTACACTACTTCAACGCCCACGCCCTCGTCCTCGACCCTTAGCCCTTGGGTTCAATATTTTGTATGTTCACTGCACTGTATGATATATAACTGAGAGAAAAAACGTAGTCTTTAGACGGCGGCTATTGTACCGCAAACCACTCAATTTTTCACTGCAATGTATGATATATAACTGAGAGAAAAAACGTATATTTTCTACACTCCGGCTAGTGTGCAGCACACGACAGAATTTTGCACTGCACTGTAGTATATATGACTGATAGGAAAAATGTAGTCTTTAGACGGTGGCTATTGCACCGCAAACCACTCAATTTTTCACTGCACTGTAGGATATATAACTGAGAGGAAAAACGTATATTTTCTACACTCCGGCTAGTGTGCAGCACATTACAGAATTTTGCACTGCACTGTATAATATATAACTGAGAGGAAAAACGTATATTTTCTACACTCCGGCTAGTGTGCAGCACACGACAGAATTTTGCACTGCACTGTATAATATATAACTGAGAGGAAAAACGTATATTTTCTACACTCCGGCTAGTGTGCAGCACACGACAGAATTTTGCACTGCACTGTATAATATATGACTGAGAGGAAAAACTTATATTTTCTACACTCCAGCTAGTGTGCAGCACATGACAGAATTTTGCACTGCACTGTAGTATATATGACTGAGAGGAAAAACGTATATTTTCTACACTCCGGCTAGTGTGCAGCACACGACAGAATTTTGCACTGCACTGTATAATATATTACTGAGAGGAAAAACGTATATTTTCTACACTCCGGCTAGTGTGCAGCACACGACACAATTTCACACTGCACTGTAGTATATATGACTGAGAGGAAAAACGTAGTCTTTAGACGGCGGCTATTGCACCGCAAACCACTCAATTTTTCACTGCACTGTAGGATATATAACTGAGAGGAAAAACGTATATTTTCTACACTCCGGCTAGTGTGCAGCACACAACAGAATTTTGCACTGCACTGTATAATATATAACTGAGAGGAAAAACGTATATTTTCTACACTCCAATTTCGCACTGCACTGTAGTATATATTACTGAGAGGAAAAACATAGTCTTTAGATGGCGGCTATTGCACCGCAAACCACTCAATTTTTCACTGCACTGCACTGTAGGATATATAACTGAGAGGAAAAACGTATATTTTCTACACTCCGGCTAGTGTGCAGCACACAACACAATTTCGCACTGCACTGTAGTATATATGACTGAGAGGAAAAACGTATATTTTCTACACTCTAGTGTGCAGCACACGACAGAATTCTGCACTGCACTGTATAATATATAACTTAGAGGAAAAACGTATATTTTCTACACTCCGGCTAGTGTGCAGCACACGACACAATTTCGCACTGCACTGTAGTATATATGACTGAGAGGAAAAACGTAGTCTTTAGACGGCGGCTATTGCACCGCAAACCACTCAATTTTTCACTGCACTGTAGGTAATATAAAAAAACCTATTCCCTAGACTGACGCTACTGTACAGCACACTACATAATTGTTTACTGGACTGTAGTGTATAGAAATGAGAGAAAAAACGTATTCCCTAGACTGACACTACTGTACAGTACACTACATAATTGTTTACTGGACTATAGTGTATAGAAATGAGAGAAAAATGTATTCCCTAGACTGACGCTACTGTACAGTACACTACATAATTGTTCACTGGGCTGTAGTGTATAGAAATGAGAGAAAAATGTATTCCCTAGACTGTAACGTATTCCCTAGACTGACGCTACTGTACAGTACACTACATAATTGTTCACTGGACTGTAGTGTATAGAAATGAGAGAAAAACGTATTCTCTAGACTGACGCTACTGTACTGTACACTACATAATTGTTCACTGGACTGTAGTGTATATAAATGACAGGAAAAACGTATTCCCTAGACTGCACTACAGATCCCAGCAAGCCAAGGTACAGCAGCAGCAAAAATGAGTACTGAGAGGACTTTGGGCAATTTCTTTTGGGTCTGTGTGGACCACGTGCTGTCCCTTCTGCCACCAGTCACTGTGTACAGTGTGCAGCAAAGATGGCGGTAGCTGCACTACAAGTCCCAGCAGGCAGCCAGGAGGAGACAAAAAAAAGGTGCTTGTAGCCCTTAGAAGGGCTGTTGGGTTCTTTGTGGGTGATTCCTGCCTAACCAACATCTAAATTGAGGCCCTAACACTCTCCCTGACAGACAGCAGCTCTATCCCTAATCTCATGCAGGCGGCGTCTGACGCGAACAGCGCAGGACCAGATTCTTATATTCCCAGGTCATCTGATCTGGCCAGCCAATCCCTGCTATCGACTTGTAGGGGCCCCACGTGATGCTAGGAGGTACCAAAGACTCTCCTGCATGTTGATTGGCTGAAAAAAGGCGCCTAACATGCAGGAAGAGGAAGTTGCCATTTCCTCGAGGATCGCGATATGCTCGTCCGAGTATCGAGCATTTGCGAATACCCTAATACTCGAACGAGCACCAAGCACGGACGAGCATGTTCGCTCATCTCTAGTGTCTAACATTGAGTGGTTCTTAATGCATTATACCATGTGTGACATTTTGATTAATCTGGAATAATTTGTTCCTTTTCCGCTGATTCCTTAATTGCTAAATCATTGCTAAATTTCTTCAAATGTTTTATTTTTTATTTTTGAGTCGTCTATAAAAGATACTAATCAGGCTTTCTATGGCGTTCCTCTACTTGTGTCTATATCAGGGAATGTGTCAGAACTAGTGTATGGTATTGGAGTCATTATTCCAATGTGAGATGGTAAATGTTGTCTGGACATAATGTCCACTTGCACAATAGGTTACAAGGAAAACAATGGGTTATAAGCTGCACCTGAAGGCTAACAACGTTACTGACGCACAAGTACGCCTATAATGATTTACAAGATGCATTAGTACACTTTGCCGATATTTGTTTGCATTGCAGAATGCTGTGTCAGTCTTGGATTTATGGTATACCATTGTTTGCCTGTGTAAAAAGGTTTTAAAAAGGAGGGACACATTTTAATGAAAATACAAGGGTTAACCAACCTTTTGCAGACAGTTACGTTCCTGTAGCTTTCAAAATAGGAAAATAAATGGAATATGTAACCAGTTCACTTTCTAATATATTGTCCTATCCTTGAGAAAATAGGTTAGTCCCCAATCCATTTCACTGTCTGTTGGGATCTACTAGTGAGATGTAAGCCACTTGTTAGGCTAAGTGCACATGTGCCCAGATTTCTATTTTCATTTCCAGCATAGGGCATAACCAGATCACCACCTAGTGTGTATGTGTGCCAACTCTCCCCTGATATATGACATTGGGGGAATGAAGGGTTGGTCATGTTGAGTTACAACATACTCGATCCTTTGTTCTCACAAGAGATAAGCTGCCACAGTCAAAGACTTACCATATTCCCCACTGCCTACTGGAAACACATGCATACACTGCCAAACCAACCACGCACGTTGGCTAAGTAAGAGTTTGGCCAACAGTTAATAAAGGTGTAAGGCCATCTAAGTAAAGTTTCACCGATTCACTCATCTCTATGTAATAGGATCTGTTATTGGATTATGAGGCTGTAATGTTGTATGAAACGCAGTTTGCTCTGCATTTTTTAGATCGCCTTGAGACATATATTAACGGAATAAAATTACCATACTTATTTTTTCTTGAAAAAAGACGAGAAACAGCGTAAAAATGCAGATAGGCTTACATTAATATCAAATTTAGTAATCCACAAAAGTTTAGAAGAATCACTTATTGTCCCCCTCTTGCTGTTTCTGCAGTACCCCAGACCTGGAGTATCTGCAATTGTTCTATGCAATGTTATGTACATCAGCCATGATAAGTTATGGTTGGCATTAGCAATGGGACTTAGCATCCCATTCCTCCCTTCTTGGTGGGAGTGGGCTGGTCTGGCTTCCTGCTAGGAAGGGAAGCTGTAGAAAGTTCTGGAGAGAGCTAGCTATGTAAGTGAGGAAGTATGAACATCTGCTCCTGTTCAAAAGGTCTTTAGGGCCATAGAATCAGCTCAAGTGTTAGAAACACTGCCCAGGGAGACTGAAGGTGCAAGATCGGAGATATTCTTTCCAGCTACAGCAGATACAGTCAACTATGTGAAAGAAATTAAGTAGTTGATGAACAAAATTGTGCTAAGTTGTATTTCATTATCAAATAGTCACCATCTTCTTTATTAATATCCATTAGATGCCACTTTATGCTTAAAAATAAATATGAGTCATGATCACTTGATATTTCTATAGGAAGTTAGCTAGTCCATGCGAAAAGAGGAACTTGGTGGAACTTGATATATTTGGCCATGGAATTTTCCAGATAGCTGAGTAATGCATGTGTGTACGTGTCATTAGCCGCCATTACCATCTTTTAATTCGTTGTTTAATGTATACTTGTATGATTGTGATTGTATATATTAAAATTGATGGCTAAAGGGAGGTGGCTAAATCCACTATGCACATCTAATAAAATTGGCTCTCTGGGCGTAGCTCAGGATAGAACCGTTTGACCAGCAAAAAGTCTGGATGTGCGATTCTTAGGTCGGCCGCATCCCCTGGCATCTGGGGACAACTTATTAACATAATTTGAATCCCACAGACAACAGAGTGAAGTCACCTAATTTGGGACTTGTCCTAAATTGCAGCGACAACTACAGCTTCACAGATCCTGCAGCAGGTGAGGGAAAACACGTTAAGACACCCATCACCATAGCATAGCTCAGGCAAACCCAAAAGCCTGTGTTTATCAAATGATGCCAGTTTATAGCCACAGCAAAGGGAAATCAGGAGAGAGAGAGAAGCACAACTCTAGAGTGCTATTGTCTGCCATCTTGTTTGTCTCCATACCCCTTCATCTGTAGATAGAGACATTGCACCTTATACAGATGACGGCTGGATGTATTGTAACTCATCCTATGCACTCAGTACAGAAAAAAAGTTTGTTGCTCTTCTACATCTGCCTGGTGTCTTCACACCACCTTTTCACTGCACCGAAACTCAGGGAGCGACGGCCTGAGGGAGTACACCATGAAACCACATCTCGTCAGGGCATCTACCACTCCCATTCTCCGCACTTGCTTTTCAGGGGCTTGCTGCATTTCCATGGCAAGATGGAACCTAGCATCTACCCCAGGTGGTCAGGCTTACGGAAACTGGCATGTGGGCAGGCGCTCCACTGTTGCCATAACTCTCAATGCAGTAAATGGTAGCTAACAGCAAATAATGCAGCACAGCAAGTTAAGCTGTCTCTGTAGCTCCCAGAGTTACAGAAGTAGGGTAGCTTGCTCTGTTTCAATGTGGAAAAATTAGCAGTTTTAAAAATTTCAATTCATGATAGCTCATAAAATAGTTATTACTGTAAATTTCCCATATGTCTTCTTTACATTGACATCATTTTGTAAATGTTATTTTATTTTTTTTAGATTTTAGATGGAGTACAATTTTGATGGAATTTTTAAAATTTTGTAGAAAATTCCCCAAACCAGCTTTTTAAAGGACAAATTCAGTTATGAATTCATTTAGTGGGGCTTACATAATAGAACCAACCATAAATGACTCCAGTTTAGAAAGTACACCCCTCAAGTTATTCAAAATGATTTTACAAACTGTGTTAACCTTTAGGTGTTCCATAAGAACTAAAGCAAACAAGAGGAGAAATTTTAAAATTTCACTTCTTTTTGCAGATTTTCCATTTTAATCCATTTTCCTGTAATGCAGCTAGGGTTAACAGCAAAACAAAACTCAATATTTACTACCTTGATTACTACCTGCAGTTTACAGAAACATCCCATATGTGGTCATAAACTGCTGTATGGGCACATGACAGGGAGCAGAAGGGAAGGAGCAACATATTTTACATTGCTATTTCGCATTTGAGATGAGATACCCCTAGAGTAGAGACTTCCAAAAAGTGACCTAATTTTGGAAACTACAGGATTAGGTGACAGTTTTATTGGTACTTTTTTGGTAGTGTATATATGATTTTTGATCACTTAATATTACACTTTTCGTGAGATAAGGTATCCAAAAAATGGCTGTTCTGGCACCGTTTTTTTTTTTTTTTTCACCGGTTCTGGCACCTGACAGGACAGTGAATTATTACTATTTTTTATTATAACTTGTATTTTTATTATTTTGTTTCAGTTTTACATAAAGTATTTTTGAAAAGTAAATCATGTTTTTTGTCTCCATTTTCTGAAAGCCATTTTTTTTTATTTTTATGACAATCTCCTTGTGTAGGGGCTCATTTTTTGTTGGAAGAGTTGATATTTTTATTAGTACCATTTTTGGGTGCATAAGATTTTTTGATTGTTCAATATTACACATTTTTGAGGCAAAGTGACCAAAAAATGGCTATTTTGGCATAGTTTTTATTTATTTTTTTTACGATTCACCTAAGGAGGTAGATCATATGATTCCTGATTCCTGTTTCAATGTAGTACAGTACATGCTGTATTGTACTACAGTGAAACTCAGTTTTACATTGACAGTATGCCTGCACCCCTGTTACCGCAGCAGGGGGAGGGGGCGGGGCTGATGGAGAGGCAGGGGAATCCCCTCCCTCTACGATCCTCGTATATGCTGTGGTCAGTGTTGATTATGGTATACAAGGGGTTAATCCGCCTGTATTGGATTTTACCCATTTCAGTAATATCTATATACATGGAAAAACAGTATACCTAAAAAAATGACCTATAAAAAAGTTTATTGTAGCAATATATCTAGATATGGAAACAGAACACTGACAAAACTCTCAGTGGTGAGGCATTTTCTGCATTGTTTGTCACAAAATTAAAGGGAGAGTCACCTTCATTGTGCATTTCCAAGAGTGAAATTAGGCTGACCTTTCAATGAAGAGCATGAATGGTATTTTATATACATGCCATATATTGGTCAGGAGATGTGCCATGGTTTGATCATCTGCGCTGAGCAATATCTGCATAGATAATATTTTCACACCACGTAAAGCAGCTGCACAAGTGCTGGGTGGAGCAGCGAGAGATAGGCAGCGCAGGTCGTCTCAGACCTATGAATTTCATAGGCAGCATTTCAATGTAAATGATTAAAGTCAAACTCCAAAAAAAAGGCTTTATCTCCTTGTGTGCTCTCCATTACACCTGCAAACATCCGCGCCTCACCTGACAAAAAAAAAGCAAAACTCACCTACTTTCCCGTGGGAATTTGACTCAGTTGGGATAACCCCTGAACCTTGTTGCTTCTCTGCCAGCAAACAGAAAAGATTATTCCCCAGTGATGTTAGCAGCACGTTGTCCATTTTATTGAGACAAGATTAGAGGGTTTTTTTAGAGCAGGGAGGAGGTTGAAGAAAGTTTCACATGCTCCCTGCTTTGATTCCCTTGTAATCCCTGTCACAGATCACAGTGAAGTCTGCCAGCCCACCTCCATGATTTTCAGTGATAAAAGTGGAAGGAAACTGGAAAGTGACAATAATTGTTAACCATAAAGCTAAAGCTAGGTTCACGCCAATGTGCCCTTTATCAGACATTTACCTTTTAGTTGCACACAGCTGGCATTCTTTGACAGATCTTTTTGTTTCCGAAGGGAAAGATTTTTTTTGCCTTTGTTTTCTTCAGATAGTTCAAAAAGTTTATTGTGCATATATGTCATATACAGATATGTAAAAGCTATACAACTGCACATAGCTTGTTACACATTTTTTATCCAAACTGTTCAAACCCATATGTTGGATATATATAACAATGACTTCTATTATAAAAAAGAGTATACAAAATTGGACAAAATTGTTGGTACCCTTCTGTTAAAGAAAGAAAAACCCACAATGGTCAGTGAAATCACTTGAAACTGACAAAAGTAATAATAAATAAAAATGTCTTGAAAATAATCTAATGAAAATCAAACATTGCTTTTAAATTGTGGCATGACAGAATAATTTATAAAACAAACTAATGAAACACCTGAAAAAAAATGATGGTACTCCTAGAAAAGATTGAAAATCATTTGACCATAGGGACATGTTAAACTAAAGTGTGTCCTGTAATTAGCATTGCAGGTGTCTTCAAACTTGTAATCGGTCATTCTGCCTATTTAAAGTGTGAAAAGTAGTCACTGTGCTGTTTGATATCATGGTGTGTACCACGCTGAACATGAACCAAAGAAAGCTATGGAGAGAGTTGTCTCAGGAAGTTAGAAAGAAAATTATAGACAAACATGTTAAAGGTAAAGGCTATAAGACCATCTCAAATCCTCAAATCAGCTTGATTTTCCTGTTACTACAGTTGCACATATTATTCAGAAGTTTAACGTCTATGGGATAGTAGCCAACCTCCTATTAATTTGAATTGTCTAGAATTGATTTGCTCATCTCTAGTGGGTTTTCAACCTCAAAAATAACAAATAAAGTATTAAAAATGTATTATGCATTACATACAATGCACAATGCCAAATACTCTACAATAATATGAGCAAGTGAGGCAGCAAGATCATACTATTAAGACACCTGGGGTTTTGAAAGCCCCATTCACCTTCATTGCACTGTAGTTTGCTGCAGATTTCAGAATTCACACATAATATTATGTGTGAATTCTCACCGTGTGAACATGCTATTAGCATTCATTGTGGATAATTACACACAATTACATTATTGTTACAAGCACTCTAAATTGTTAACACAGTTGATTTATTTACAAAGCGTACCTGTGTTTTCAAAAAAGTTTGAATGGCTGTGCTTCTTTGTACAGTCATAACTGTAAAGGAGCAGGTGTTTTTTGGTCTTCCCTAAAGGCTTTTTCAGCTATATTGTTCCCAGTTTCAGCTGCACAGCTTGATGCATTTCACTCAGAAGCAGAGGATGTATCCCTTCTGTAATATCTGTCAGCATTGTACTGCTGTGATGTCCTTTCCCTTCCCACTATGTTTGTTTTCAGTTCTGTAGTCCACAGAACAGATAAGGAGGGGGAAATCATACTTATAGACACACAGGAAACTCCTATAATCTTCAAAAGGTGAGTAGACGCAGTTCTTTTATCAGGCTAAGGATCTCAGCTAGCTGTAACCCACCCCATTTTTTGTGAGCCATCTTCTGAGTCTCTGTTACTAGGAACAGATCTTGTCTGACAACAGGCAGTGGACTCCAAGTTAGGTGGAAGTCGGACCCCTAGTGGCCATTACTTTTTTTTTCAGGTGGACACAGACATTGTTTTTTAAATGAAGTGATTTAAAAATTTGATAGTTACACCATTTTCAATTAAATGGAATGAAATTGTGTCAAAGTACAGTGACTCTTTAAATGTGAATTCTAAATTTTCAAAAAAGGATGTAACTTTATGACATTTATGCAGCATAAACCCTGCTGATTGGACAAAATTATTCTAACAGTCTTGTTGAGTGGACAAAATGATCCTGTAGAATCTTTTAGCTCATCTCTAATATGATTAAAGTAACCCATTATTATGAAAATAATAACTGTAGAGACAGACAGGAAAGACTAAATACTCTGACCTTTATCAGTTTTAAACATACTTTTTAAACACACTTACTTATCAGGGCTCCAGAATGACTTATGTTAGATTCAAAAGTGCAAGCTTATTGCTATTAAAATGAGTGTTGAGCGAACATGTTCGGCTGAATACACTATTCGGCCGAACATGGCGGTGCTTGGGACCATGCGATATTCGGGATGGCATTCAGTGTAATGCCAGTAGCCATCTTAGTTACTGCCATTACACTGATTGGCTAGCTGGGTCACATGTCACCGGGTGCTATAAAGCACCTGGTGACATGTGACCCGGCCAATGTTAGACAGGGAGAGCTGCTGCATGCAGGGACAGACAGTGTAGGGAGAGAAGCACGCTAGGCAGGGATAGAAATCGCTAAACAAAAACCCAAAAGCCCTTTTAACCCCTTCACCCATTTTCACGTACATGTACGTGAGGGAATGCGGCTCCTGAACTGAAACAACAGAAAATAATACACATATTTGGTATTGTCGCGTCTGTATCAACCTGCTCTATAAAAGCAACACATGATTTATCCCGTCAGGAGAACTCAGTAAAAAACAAAAAATAAAAACTGCCACAACAGCCATTTTTTTGTTACCTTGCCTCACAAAAAGCGTAATACTGAGCAATCAAAAATCATATGTACCACAAAATAGTACCAATAAAACTGTCACCTCATCTTGTAGTTTACAAAATGGGGTCACTTTTTGGGAGTTTCTACTCTAGGGGTGCATCGTCTTCAAATGTGACATGGCAACTTAAAATTATCCCTGCGACATCTGCCCTCCAAAATCCATATGGCATTCCTTTCCCTCTGCGCCCTGCTATGTTCCCCTACAGCAGTTTACCACCACATGTGGGGTGTTTCTGTAAACTGCAGAATCAGGGTAATAAATATTGTCTGTTAACCTTTGCTGTGTTACAGGGACAATAGATTAAAATGGAAAATCTGCAAAAAAAGTGAATTTTTGAAATTTCACCTTCATTTTCCTTTCTTTCTTGTGGAACACCAAAAGGGTTAACAAAGTTTGTAAAATCAGTTTTGATTAACTTAATGGGTGTAGTTTCTAAAATTGGGTGGGTGGTTTCTATTATGTAACCACCACAAAGTGACTTGATAACTGAACTGAAAAAATGGGTTTTGGAAATTTTCTTAAAAATTTTAAGAATTGCTTCGAAAATTCTAAGCCTTCCTGACAAATAAAATGAAGCTTACAAAATGATGCCAACACGAAGTAGACATCTGGAAAATGTACAGTAACAACTATTTTATGATGTATCACAATCTGCTTTAAAAGCAGAGACATTCAAATTTCAAAAATTATGAATTTTTCCAAAGTTTCTGTAAATTTTGGAATTTTTTATAACCGTTCAAAAGTCTATGTAGCTTACAACCGTTGTTACATTTAATACCGATAATTTAGGCCGCAGTTCCTCATTTGTGTCTGCAGTTTAATTTGCCCAAGGAGGGAATTAAACTATAGGGATAGGATTTGGGTAGGTAGAAAGATTGTTTCTGTTCCAAAAAGACCAAAGTCCATTGTGAAATACGTCTGCTTTTTTTTTTTTGGATGGCAAAAAAAACCCCAAGTGTGCCCTGTCAGTAACACTAGGTGCACAGCGTATTAGAACCGTTCAAAAGTCTATGTAGCTGTCATCCGTTGTTACATTTAATACCGATAATTTAGACCGCAGTTCCTCATTTGCATCTGCAGTTTAATTTGCCCAAGGAGGGAATTAAGCTATAGGGATAGGATTTGGGTAGGTAGAAAGATTGTTTCTATTCCAAAAAGACCAAAGTCCATTGTGAAATACGTCTGCTTTTTTTTTGGGGTGCAAAAAAAAAACCAAGTGTGCCCTGTCAGTAACGCTAGGTGCACAGCGTATTACAACCATTCAAAAGTCTATGTAGCTGACATCCGTTGTTACATCTAATACCGTTAATTTAGGCCACAGTTGCGGCTGCTCTATAACGTTTGCGCATTCAGAATATTGGACATTCGTTTACATTTTTCTGATCATACAGTTAATAAAAATGTGCAGTACTGTAGTTGTGACCAATTTGCATATATACTATACAATATGATCAAGGCGAGCACTAAGGGACTGGGAAGTGGGCGTGCTGCTGATGGTGAACGCAGAGGCCATAACTGAAACTGTGTCTGCTGTCAGAGCCCAAGAAACAAAGTCATCCAAAACGCCTAGCTTCATGTCACAGTTTGCAGGGCGGCGCAAGACACAACTCTTGTCGCCATACCAGTGCGAGCAGGTAGTCGGTTGGATTTCAGCTGATAATGCTTCCAGTCGGTTCAGGTTCGGAGTCTGGGCAAAGAACTAATCCCACATTCGGATATTCCGAGGAGCTTTTTTCATCACCGTTCCTTGGCTCGGGCCTCTCGCCAAGGCCGCTTGAAGTGGGACATGAGGAGATGTTGTGCCCTGATTCCCAACCTATTTAGCAAACACAGTCTGAAGACGATGACGGTGGGGAACGGCAACTAGCATCTCACGAGGTGCATGATGATGATGATGAGACACAGTTGCCAATAAGTCAAGGGCAATTAGTGTCTCAAGAGGTTGTGGATGAGGATGAGACGCAGTTAAGTCAGGTTCTTGTTAAGTCACCATGTCAGGAGGAGGACCAGAGTGAGGATGTGGAAGAGGAGGTGGTGGACGATGAAATAGCTGACCCAACCTGGGAAGGTGGCAAGCCGTGCGAGGACAGCAGTACAGAGGGGGAGGGATCCGCAGCAGCGCAACAGGCTGGAAGAGGCAGTGGGGTGACAAAAGGGAGAAGGCAGGCCACGCCAACCAGGCCCTCAACTGTTCCCCGGAGCAGCCCCTTGCGGCAAGCTCCCTTGCAAAAGGTTAGGTGTTCTGCAGTCTGGCGTTTTTTTGAGGAAAGTGCTGATGATAAACGGTTTGCAATTTGTAACCTGTGCCGTACCAAGATGAGCAGGGGCGTAAACACCAGCAACCTGACCACCACCAGCATGATCCACCACATGGCAGCAAAGCACCCTAAAAGGTGGGCCGAACGCCTGGGTCCACGATCTGTGTCTGCAGGTCACACCACTTCCTCCTCTTCCCCTCTGTTACCTGCTGTCCAAGACGCAGGCCCAGATGCCTCTCGCCCTGCACCTGGACCTCTGCAGGAACCATCAGCCATAATGTCCTATGTCCCAGTGCAGCATTCAAATGTCCTTACCCCAGGCATTTGAACGCAAGCACAAATACCCTGCCACCCACCCACAGACCATAGCTCTAAACGCGCAACTTTCCAAGTTGCTGGCCCTGGAAATGTTGCCGTTTAGGCTGGTGGACACCGAGGCCTTTCGCAGCCTGATGGCAGTGGATGTCCCTCGTTATGCAGTCCCCAGCCGCCACTATTTTTCCCGGTGTGCCATCCCTGCCTTACACTGGCATGTGTCCAGAAACATAACCCTGGCCCTGACCAACGCAGTTACTGGCAAGGTCCACTTAACAACTGACACATGGACAAGCGCTTGTGGCCAGGGACGCTACATTTCCCTGACAGCACACTGGGTGAACGTTGTGGAGGCTGGGAGCGAGTCGTACCCTGGGATGGCCCAGGTGCTACCCACGCCGAGGATTGCGGGCCCTACTTCCATCCGGATTTCCGCTGCCACCTACAGTAGCGGCTGCAACCCCTCCTTCTCTTCCTCTACCTCCTCCTCAACTTCTTCCCATGCAGAATTGCCAAATTGCAGCACCACTCAGACTTCTGTCAGTAGCTGGAAGCAGTGTAGCACAGCAGTCGGTAAGCGGCAACAGGCCGTGCTGAAGCTTATTTGCCTAGGTGACAAACAGCACACTGCCGCAGAGCTGTGGCATGGCATAAGGGAACAGGCTGAGCTGTGGCTCTCGCCAGTCAACCTATAGCCAGGCATGGTTGTATCCAATAACGGCCGGAACTTGGTAGCGGCTTTGGAGCTGGCCAACCTCCCACACATACCATGCCTGGCCCATGTATTCAACTTAGTGGTTCAGCGGTTTCTGAAAACCTACCCCAATTTGCCTCAGCTACTAGTGAAGGTGCGTCGCCTGTGTGCCCATTTCCGCAAGTCACCGACAGCTTCAGCCGGCCTGGCAACACTGCAGCAGCGCTTGCGGTTTCCGGCTCACCGACTGCTGTGCGACCTGAGCACGCGATGGAATTCCACCTTCCACATGTTGAGCAGGCTTTGTGAGCAGCAGAGAGCAGTAGTAGAATACCAGCTGCAACACGGTCGGTGCCTTTCTAGTCAGCTTCCGCTCTTCACAAGCGGTGAGCATTGATGTCTGACCTCTGTGAGGTGTTACGCAACTTTGATGAATCTACACAGATGGTGAGCGGCGATAATGCAATTATCAGCGTAACCATCCCACTTCTGTGTCTACTAAAAAGCTTTCTGCTCACAATAAAGGCCGATGCTCTGCGTGTGGAAGAGGTGGAAATGGGGGAAGACCCTACACAGGGTGATAGCCAGACCACCCTCGATTTGTCTTCTCAGCGCCAATTGGAGGAGGAGGAGCAGGAGACGGTTGCCACCGCTACACAGGGTAGACATACCAAGTTTACACCATCTCTTCGGAGTGGATGGGCTGAAGAGGAGGAAGAGGAGGAGGAGGACATTAAGAGTCATGTTCCTGGTGGGGAGAGCAAAGCCTTGTCTGTTGGGACTCTGGCACACATGGCTGACTTCATGCTATGCTGCCTTCCCCATGACCCTCGCGTTATACGCATATTAGGCAACACCGATTACTGGTTGTTCACCCTTCTCGACTCCCGCTACAAAGAGAACTTCCCATCTCTTATTCCTGTAGTGAAGAGGACAAGTAAAATGTTGCAATACCAGAAGGCCCTTGTTGAAAAATTGCTCCACAAATTTCCGTCTGACAACGCTGGCGGCAGAGTACGTAGTTCCTTGGCCACCCGAGGAGGGGGGACGAGGGGAACACACAGCAGTTCCAACAAAGGCGCCTTCCTCTTTACTTACATGTACCTACAGCGCCCGCATCTATATTCAGGACCAATACTGCGGCAAAGTGTCTGATGAAGGCCTAGATAGGCCGAAAACGTTAACACAAGATTGCCAACTAAAATAAATTGAAACAGCAATGAAACTTAAGTGACTGTCATCCTTTATTATTTTATTAATGCTGACAGGTTGACGCTTATCAAAATGAACAAGGCCTGGATTGCCCCTGACTTCTCTACTCCACCAGAGGAAAGCGGCTTCACATGAAGGAACCTTAAATCTGGCATTTAGGGTGTATTGAATACACTGTATTATCATGTACCCCTTCCTCTTCTTGTCCTCTTCCTCCATTATATGAAACTGCTTATTAGGCTGCCCTCGAAGTCCACCAGCTGGGCCTGCACCCTAATTTTTTAGCCGGTCAGCTCACCAGCTGGGCCTGCACCCTAATTTTTTAGCCGGTCAGCTCACCAGCTGGTCCTGCACCATAATTTTTTAGCTGGGCAGCTCACCAGCTGGGCCTGAACCATAATCTTGTAACCGGTCAGCTCACCAGCAGGGCCTGCACCTTCATTTTTTAGCCGGGCAGCTCAATAGCTGGGCCTGCACCATAATTTTTTAGGCGGTCAGCTCACCAGCTGGGCCTGCACCAAATTTTTTGCCTGTCAGCTCACCAGCAGGCCCTCAACCATAATGTTTTACACGCTCAGCTCTACTACATGTCACACATATTGTTCCAGACGGTCAGCTAAGCGGCATGTCAAAATTAATTTTTAACACGCACAGCTCTGCTACATGTCACTTATAATGTTTCAGACGTTCAGCTAAGCGGAATGTCACCCTTAAATTTTTTGTTACGGTCAGCTCGGTAGCAGCGTGTCAACCTTAAATTTGGGACAGTTTGATGGGCAGCAGCGTGTCACCTGTAAATTTTTTTTACGTCAGCTTGGCAGCAGCGTGTCAACCTTAAATTTGGGACAGTTTGATGGGCAGCAGCGTGTCACCTGTAAATTTTTTTTACGTCAGCTTGGCAGCAGCGTGTCAACCTTGAATTTGGGACAGTTTGATGGGCAGCAGCGTGTCAGCAGTTTGACACTTAAATTTGGGTCAGTTTGATGGGCAGCAGCGTGTCAACCTTAAATTTGGGACAGTTTGGTGAGCAGCAGCGTATCACCCGTAAATTGTTTTTTAACGTAAGCTCGGCAGCAGTGTGTCAACCTTAAATTTGGGACAGTTTGATGGGCAGCAGCATGTCAACCTTAAATTTGGGACAGTTTGATGGGCAGCAGCGTGTCACCCGTAAATTGTTTTTTAACGTAAGCTTGGCAGCAGCGTGTCAACCTTAAATTTGGGACAGTTTGATGGGCAGCAGCGTGTCAACCTTAAATTTGGGACAGTTTGATGAGCAGCAGCGTGTCACCCGTAAATTGTTTTTTACCGTCAACTTGGCAGCAGCGTGTCAACCTTAAATTTGGGACAGTTTGATGAGCAGCAGCGTGTCACCCGTAAATTGTTTTTTAACGTCAGCTCGGCAGCAGTGTGTCAACCTTAAATTTGGGACAGTTTGATGGGCAGCAGCGTGTCACCCGTAAATTGTTTTTTAACATCAGCTCGGCAGCAGCGTGTCAACCTTAAATTTGGGAAAGTTTGATGAGCAGCAGTGTGTCACCCATAAATTGTTTTTTAACGTCAGCTCGGCAGCACCGTGTGAACCTTAAATTTGGGACAGTTTGATGGGCAGCAGCGTGTCAACCTTAAATTTTGGTCAGTTTGATGGGCAGCAGCGTGTCAACCTTGAATTTGGGACAGTTTGATGAGCAGCAGTGTGTTACCCGTAAATTTTTGGGACGTTATGCTTGGCAGCAGCATGTCAACCTTAAATTTGGGACAGTTTGATGGGCATCTGCGTGTCAACCTTAATTTTTAAGACGGTCAACTCAGCAGCACAGCAGCATGTCACCCATAATTTTTTACACGGTCAGCTCAGCAGCAGCACGTCACCACTTGTTTTTGCATGTCAGCAGAAGGCCATCAATCATAATTTTTCAAGGGTGTGTCTGATGCACTCCTTTATGTGTAATAAAGGGGATATTGGAGTGCCTGTTCCTTGTAATTTTTGGCAGCCCTTTCCCTTAGTGCATAGGCTTTATGAGTGTCAGAGTCTCACTATTATACCACAATGTGAATGAGGCCCTGCTTTATGTGATATACCAGTTGTATCAGAGTGCCTCTTTCTTGTAATTTTTGCCAGCTTAACATACCAGTAAATCTATGTTTCCTAACAATATTTCCTGTAAAATCGATGTTATCTTGAGTTTTGGGGGGGTATTTTTGTCATTCCGTAAAAGTGGCGTAATAGTCGTCCATCATCGTTAATAGCAGCGACTGTGGTGTCCAAGATGCATCCAGACATCCTCCCCATGCTGTTCCCTAACCATTTCTGTGGTGTTTCCACCATTTTCTGACGTTTCCCTATGGACCAGACACCCTCCCCTCATCCGAGCAGGGGGTGCCTGGTCTTGTCTCATTGACTTCCATTATACTCGGGTGCTTGGCCGAGCACTCGAGCACCACCTAGTGTTCGGCCAGAGCACCCGAGCACCCGAACATCGGGGTGCTCGGTCATCACTAATCAGTACACATGATAGGAGCTCACACGAATCACAAATTGCACCTGCATGCACCGAACATAACTTAAAAGGGTAAACATTTTGCAAAACGCTGTAAAGAGTGCTGTAAAAAAAAAAGATCCCCACTGCTTCCGTTACAATGCATACTGTACCCCACCCTGGTCTTTACTTCCTGGTCATGTCTCAATGCATAGGTAATGCCAGAAAGTGCCAACTGAATCACTAGATGGAGTGGGTCACCACTGTCCAAGGGGTTATCCCATGAAGAAAGATCTTTTTATATGTTCTTTTGGGGCATAGGTGATCCCCTGCTTGGGATGTCAAAATGGAGAGCTGTTAACAAAGTGCTGCTCTCACTCTTGTGGACCCACAGCTGGTATATGTATTACATTGTCGACAGTATATTTGAATGAAAGACTGGCATGTAATAGCATATTGTTGGTACATGCTTTCCCTGGCAAACAACCTAAAGCTTGAAACCAGAGTCAGCTTCAATTTAAAAAAGTTAAAAGTGGGAGACAAACTCTTTAAAAGTACTTGTTCCTTACAGGGGCTTACACCAAAAAGGCAACACAGGGTGGAAAAACTTAAAAAATATAGAAAAATATTAACGTTTTGCAACAGTCAAAGAAATCTATGATCACAGCCAGTAGTTCCTGTAGAGTCCTAACATTGTTTGGTGAACTTAAAGCAAGTATCAGAAAAGAAGGTCTCTGGGCAACATGGGGAACATTGTTTCCCAGTATAGGTTCTTTAGGAATTTAGTACAGAGAAATATTACTGTCTCTATCAGGTTATCTTAAGAACAGGTTATATCAAGTCTGTTCCTATAACATGGTCTTTCCATTACAGCACAAAGCATTTTACCAGCTTTTTAAAACTTGCATCATAGTTGAATGTTAAAATGTGTGATAAACATTAGGTATTTTATCAACTGCTTTTCATCTTTCATGGGTTTCAAACTTACAAGTCTACCAGTTCCAGTGAATGGCTTCTAAGCAGACCTCATAGTAGACAGACTGTCTTTATTGGAAGTTGCTTATACAATAATGTTGTCCATTATACTGTGAGATTATATCTTGGTAGAAATGATTACATACTTTCTGAATAAGGCAATTCTATGGTCTCAGGTGCTTATGAAGAAAGCCTTTGTACTTTATCATCTAACATATTCCAGCTGCCTCTCTATTGTTACTAGTAGTTCAAAGTGCAGAGACAGTAGGTAAGGGCAAGTGGCATCAGCACAAAAAAAATAATATACCTGGCAATTTTACCTTATGGCTCTCCACTTATTTTGTCCATCTCTGATCATTTCTTAAGAACAGAACAACATTAAAATACAGATTTTCCATCTCACACGGATAAGTTTTAACTTTCAGCAAGAAAAATTAGGTGGACCCTTTAGAATTACATGGATTTCTGCATTGATTACTGTTCTGATTGTTATCTAAGTCACAATTATATGATATAGACAAACAACGTAACTAAAGTATTAACACACAAACTGTTGTATAGTCTATTTATTTTATAGAACAGATTAAGTAAACATACACAGTGCATGTAGAAAAAGTAAGCATACCCTTGAATATGATAACTTTTTGATCACCCTTTAGCAGCAATCACTTCCACCAAATGTTTCCTGTAGCTGCTTCACAGTGTTGAGGAGGAAATTTGGACCATTCCTCCCTGCAAATGTGCTTCACGTCATCAATATTTCTGGAATACTTTATTTTTCCTGAGTAATGTTACAAGATTTTATTGTGTGATGTTGAGTGATGGAAACTGAATAAAAATGTAATAAAAAATATTTCTGGGATACTTTGCATGCTTAGCCCTCTTCATAGTAACATAGTTTATAAGTATGAAAAAAGACATCTGTCCATTCAGTTCCGCCTGTTATCCTGCAAGTTGGTCCAGAGGAAGGCAAATAAAAACCCCGGTGAGGTAGAAGCCAATTTTCCTCATTTTAGGGGAAAAATTACTTTTTGACTCCAATCAGGAAATCAGAATATCTCCCTGGATCTACAACCCTTCTCCAGAAATCTTATAACTATAACATGTAATATTATTACACTTCAGGCCTCTCTTGAACTCTTTTAGTGAACTTACCATCACCACCTCCTCAGGTATAGAGTTACATAGTCCCATTGCTCTTATGGTAAAGAATTCTCTTCGATGTTTGTTTAGAAACCTTCTGTCCTCTAGACGCTGGGATGTCCCCTCGTCACAGTCACAGTCACGGTCCTGGGGATAAACAGATGATGGGAGAGATCTCTGTACTGCCCCTTGATATATTTATATATAGTTATTAGATCTCCCCTCAGTTGTCTTTTTTCTAAAGTGAATAACCCTAATTTTGATCATCTTTCTGGTGTGTAGTCCACCCATTCCAGTTATTACTTTGGTTGCCCTCCTCTGAACCCTCTCCATCTCTGCTATTTCTGTTTTGTACACAGGAGCCGGAACTGTACACAGTACTCCATGTGTGATCTGACTAGTGATTTGTAAAGTGGCAGGACTATGTTCTCATCATGTGCATCTATGCAAGCCTTCTACATAATCACTAATAAATATATTGAAGAGAATAGGGCCCAATACTGAACCCTGTGGTACCCCACTAGTGACAGTGACCCAATATAAGTATTGTACCATTAATAACCACCCTCTGTTTTCTATCACTAAGCCAGTTACCCACATACACACATTTTCTCCCAGTCCAATCATTCTAATTTTATTTTCCAACCTTTTATGTTTCACAGCAGAAAATGCTGCAGACAAGTCAAGATATTAAATCCATTGACTCACCTCAGTCATGTCTAGAACTTACCTCCTCATAGAAATTGATTGGTAACTTAGAGTAACATGACCTCCCTCATGAAGCTGTGCTGATATGGTGTTACACTAATGAGAAAAAGGGTAACAAGCTGTATTCATACCCAAGTGAGTCGACCATTATGCACCAACATTGGGAATGTGTAAAAGAGACCTGGGAACAAATTTCGGTCAAGACATTCGGTCGGTGATTTGACATATTCCATTTTTTAATCTTTTTAAGATGCCGCTGCAATTCTTCCTTGGTCAGACAGGCCACTTTTAATGAAGTGTTTATTTTGAGACTCTGCATTTCATCTTACAGTTTATTTTCCTCAGTGAATACAGTGGTGAAAAAATATCGCTCTGTTTTTTCCTCAGTCTCTACAACTCCTCCCTCATCACTCTTTAAAGGGCCAATACTTTCAGGTATAAACTTTTTGACATTTATATAATTGAAGAACATTTTAGGGTTAGTTTTACTCTCTTTGGCAATTAATTTCTCTGTCTCCAGTTTGGCTGCTTTTATTTGTATTTTACATATTCCATTTTTTTCCTATAGTTTTTCAATGCTTCCTCGCTACCCTCCTGTTTTAGCTATTTAAATGCTTTCTTTTTGTCATGTATTGCTTCTTTTACATTTCTATTTATCCATATTTTTTTTTTCTTGATCCTTGCCCTTTTACTACCTATACAGTATATACCGCTCACAATTAGAGTTTATGCTTTAAAAAATATCACATTTTGTGAATGCATTTCTATTTCCGAGGACGTTGTCCCAATAAGTGAGGCTTATGGCCTCTCTTAGCTGGTCAAATTTTGGTTTATGGAGGTTTGGTGTTTTTTTGTGCCTCTCTAAAGAAACACTTTTGTGGATGACAATTGGAAGGTTATATTTTATGGTCACTATTTCCCATGTGTCCCCCAATTTGCACATCTGTTGCTCAGTCAGGTCTGTTGGATTTGGGCAAACTTGAGACAGGCCTCAATGTTTTTTCTTTGGACAGTAGCGGATTTCTTCATGGTTTTCGTTAACACCATTCTTGTTCACTGTTTTTCGAATTTGTAAAATCTTCTGTAGGTCTTTTGCTATTACTCTTTGGTTCTTTCTCTCCTCTTTCATAATTGCCTGTTGTGCTCTTTGAGTGATATTAACAGGGTGTCCACTCCTAGGAGGAGTAGCAGTTTGAATGGTCTTCATTTGTAGATAATTTGTCTATGCATGGATTGATGTACACTAGGGCTTAAGCAATTCTTTTGTAGCCTTTTCCAGCTTCAAATGTCTTTATAACATGTCTTCTGAGGTCTTCTGAAATTTGTTAGCACCCAGGAATGCCAGTAACATGGCTTTGTTATGCCTTCATGGGAAAGCATCTGTGAAACCCACAGTTCCAATCACGTTAACTGAAACTTCTTTTACTAATTAGCCTTTGGAGAAGTCATTAACACAGAGGTTCATTTAATGTTTGTTCTTGTACTGTGGACATTCACTCAATGTGTTTAATAAAAGACATGAATAAAACTTTCTGTGACTTATTATTTTAGGTTGTGTTTTCCTGTTTCCTGTGACTTTGATAATCAGACCAAATTTTAGCACAATCAGTGCAGAAATCCAGGTACTTTTTCTTGTAATTGTACTGTCACTAAACACTGACCCAAACAGGTCCAGGGGTGTAAATTTTATTATGTATAGTCTTTCATTATGGCTTCAAAGAACTCACATGAAAAACTGGTTTTCACCATAGTTTTACTTGAAGGGCAAGGTAACATATGGATTAGAATTTAAGAGCAAGAAAAATCCCATCACAGGCAACATCTGTAGAAGCATGTTGCAGACACCTGGCTAGGAGGAAGTTCAGGTTGATGGCAATGATGTGTAAATATATCTAGTTTCATATGAAGAACACACGTTATTCTGAAGGCAAACAGTGCAGTAAGAGTTAATCTCTGCGATTTTCACTTGTGGAAATGGATAGTTGCAAACAGCCTGGAGGTTAATTGAAACCATAAACCACTGTCACTTGGAGGTGTTGTAAGTGCAGTGACAATGAGCAGTTTAGCTGTTTTTAAAAGTATGATGTAAGTAGTTTGGTGATGAAAGACTTGTTGACAGAGGCAGTAAGTTGACACCATGGGAACATTTGCAGGTATGAGGTCATCGTCATCTGCAGGTAGACAGTCAGGGGCCTGTTATTGGGTGATTCCTTGTTAACCTTTCTGGTGCCTGTCCCGTTGTAAATATGTATGAGTCTGTGCCGAATCCATGTAGCAATTGTAACTCTAACCATTTGCCTTTGTAAAGAGAATACATATTAGTTATATTATTTATTGAATTTTCCCCTAACATGTTTATAAAGTCACCCTCCAGCTGTTGCAAAACGACAACTCCCAGCATGCCCTAATAGCTGTAGGCTGTCCAGGCAAGCTGGGAATTGTAGTTTTTTGCAACAGCTGGAGGGCCGCAGGTTGGACATCCCTGGTCTAGTCTAGGGGGTAGATTTATCAAAGACCACCGTTTTACGCCAATCTATGAAATCTCCTGTGCTGCTGGTAAATGTATCTAATGAACTATGAGGTGACAGTTGGAGGTGCACATAATTTATGATGTGGTTACAACATGTGGTGTAGATCTATCTGCAATGGAGGGGAGAGAGGCACCGATGCTCTTCTCAGCTGCCTTCTCTAACTGCTGTAAGTTCTTGCAATCCGAGGCTATGCAGTTTCCAAATGAGGCAATGATGCGGCTGCTCAGAATGCTTTTGATAGACCCTCTGTAAAAGACAGTAGAGGTGGGAGATGGGAGATGGAGGAAAGAGGAGAGAAAGTTTATCATTGGGGGTTCTCTGTCTTCTTATGGAGAGCATGTGAGTATGCATGAGGCATATTTTAGGCCAGACAATGCTCCTCTGGGTTTCTTGGAAAAATATATGCAAATTAGCACATCCTACATCTGCTGGCATCAGATAAGCTTAGATCTTTTTCCCATTTTTGGGGTTTCTGGAAAACATATTCAAATTAGCTAATTTAAATATCTTTCCTAGAAACCCAAAGATATGCAAATTAGCTTTACTTTCAAATGAAAAAGAAAGCTATGCCTCTCTGATACCAGCAAATGTAAGATGTGCTAATTTGCATATATTTTTCCAAGAAACCCAGTGGAACATTGTCTGTTTTTGTTTCTTTTTGGAAATACTGGATTGGATGTCTCTTTTCCAGAGGAGCATTACGTGTTGGTCTCTCTCTTATTTGCCCAAAACAAATCTCAAGAAATTTTGGTTTGTTAGAATCTGACCTTTTTGAAAATTTCAGATTGAATTTTGAATTGATTTGCTCATCTCTAGTCGGCTCCATTAAAATTCTATGGCTTGTGTTATATAGCAGAATTTTTATTTTATTTTTTTTGCACTCTATGGGAACATAATAGATCTCTATGTCTCAGATTTTATATGGATAAGGCATGTGTATTTCTATATAAATCAAAGACAGAAATGTATCTTTATACCCTAATTCATATCTTTATACCCCTTCATGCCCTATTACCATGGTAGTTTCCTTCCATTGTAGTATATGGTACTTCAAGGAAGCTCCATATGGTGACACATGGATCAAGTACTTGTGTTGCTGGACAGACTGTGTGTGCATGACTTCTAATTCAAACAGCATTAGTAAACACTTTATACTCTTTTTACATGTATGCTTTTTTGGATCTTATATTGTAAGTCTTTTAAGTGTTGGGGTCTTAAGTGTTTTAATAGAAATCAATTAATCATCTATACTGTATTACTGGTTCCCATCTGCTTCTCTCAGTACCACGAATGTATTGCCAGCACCCATGCTCAACTATAGCTTCATCCAAGCTCCTTCTCCACATTCCAGTCATCAATGGAAATCTTAGCAGTTGGGCAAAAGTGATCTCACATTTTAACCTATCCTTTGATTAGATGATAAATGTATTTTGTGAGAAAATCCAAAATTAAAAACTTAAAGGGTTAATCCATGACTAACATAAAACATTAAATTCATACATCATATAATGCATGCCAATCTCTTTCTAACAAAGCTAGAACCATCCTTGTACCTCACATGGATCCAGAGATCTATATCAGAGATTTATATCAAGCTGAAAGCTCAAGGGGAATTTTCTTTCTGCTGCATCTCAGGGGTTGCATCCATTCAGTTGCAGATCGTTCCCTATCACAGTTCAGGAGGCAGTTGAAAGATGAAACTAAGCATGTGCGGCCTTCTCAGTGAGCCGGACAATGAAATAAAAAAAAAAGCAAACAGTAGATGGCGCTATACAGATACATTTTTATTGAATAACTCAGTGCCTATGCTAAATTTTTAATCACAAGCCATTACAAAAGTATTCAGATCCAGGTGCTGGTTTGAAAATTGTAGAATATTTTTCAAGGAACAACCCCTTTAACAGTAGTTCTCAATGTCTGTTAAGGCTTCTATAGTCCCATAAGGTTCTATCAAGCATAGGAATATTATAGAGAGCTTGACTTGGCCAGAAAAGATGAAGTAGATGAGGAATAAGAAGCAGTTTTATTTCTCTTGCAGGTTGTAGAGAGCTTCTTTCATAGTCTGACTCATATTTCCCAAAGTAAAAGACGTCACTGTCTGCCAGGGAGGCAAATTGTGTCCTGCTTAATGCGTCTGTCTCCTTCTATCAGGCAGCTGACCCATGCATTAAAGAGTAACTTTGCTCTTTCAGAGCTATTTCAGGGCCCTTGCCTGGGAAGAACAGAGGAAGTGATAGCATGTTTCGTTGGAATAGTCAGGATATTCACATCCTTATGAAGTATACCCCACCTTTTTAACCCAAATTAGGCATTTTTAGCAGTGGTCCTATTTTGAGTATATATAACTGTATGGAGATATTAAACCCCAAAAGCATCAGGAGCAACAGCAAGCAAAGGCTGATTTGCT
This sequence comes from Rhinella marina, assembly GCA_900303285.1. Classification (NCBI taxonomy): domain Eukaryota; kingdom Metazoa; phylum Chordata; class Amphibia; order Anura; family Bufonidae; genus Rhinella; species Rhinella marina. The sequence goes on from ONZH01003994.1 coordinate 98,365, forward strand.
AAATAATTGGGCCCTTTACTATGTGTAATGCTGAGAAGTGATGTATAACCATAAAAAGAGACCACATAGTATTATCACTTACAGATTTGCCACTAAATATCTTGAAAATCACAGGCAGTACTTAGTATATGCAGAGTAAAAGAAATATTTTTGATTTCCATCTTATTTTTTTATTCAAGTTAGCTTCAGTCTATATCAGGCACTATGTAAAAGGGGGAGTGGGCGTTCGCTCTACTCTGCTGCTCAGATGTGTCTCTGCTACACCTCTCCAGTGGCTCGAATATGTTTTTACCCTGCTCTGGTAAGTAGTGCCCGGCTGAGCTGTCACTGCACCATTCACATTCAACCAGCTGTTGTAAAACTACAATTCCCAGCATGCACACTTGCTTGGCTGTTTTTAAAACTCCCATAGAAGTGAATGGTGCATGCAGAGAGTTGTAGTTTAACCATGGGCGGACACAGACAGCAGAGGGCCCCTGTGCACAGAATGTACCTGCCCCCCCTCTCAGTGCTTTGTGGCAAGGGGCAGGGGTGCGCCTAGCCTTTCTGCTGCCAGAGGCAAAAATTGAAATTGCGCCCCCCTCCCATGCCAAATTCTCAGCCTAACCCCTTCCCTCCAACCCTACAGTTAAAGACACACAGCGCTACAAAACGTACAGGAGAATACAGCACCACATACCTCTTACATCCAGTGACATCTCTTCCCTGATGTAGATGCTCTCTTTCCTCATCTTCTCCATTCAGACCAAACCACCATGATGACTTCTTTCAGCCGTCTCTTGTCTCTGCAGAGTTTAACAAAAACATTTAAATAAATAAAATAAAAATAACAAACTGCCAAAATAAAAATTGTTGCACTTAGCTGATACTGTGCAAGGTTGCCCCCACAGTAACAGAGACCATGAGGCACAGTATAGGGGGGTGCAGACCATGAGGCACAGTATAGGGGGGCGCAGACCATGAGGCACAGTATAGGGGGGCGCAGACCATGAGGCACAGTATAGGGGGGCGCAGGCCATGAGGCACAGTATAGGGGGATGCAGACCATGAGGCACAGTATAGGGGGGCGCAGACCATGAGGCACAGTATAGGGGGGCGCAGACCATGAGGCACAGTATAGGGGGGCGCAGACCATGAGGCACAGTATAGGGGGTGCAGACCATGAGGCACAGTATAGGGGGGCGCAGACCATGAGGCACAGTATAGGGGGGGCGCAGACTGGGATCTGTAGTTTTGCCCACTTAGTGCCCCTTAACAGTAAGAACGCCCTGTTAGTGCCCCAACATACATTATCTCATAAATGTCATAGACAGAAGATAAAGATACAGACAGATAGAAGAGATAGACAGATAGATAGATAGATAGATAGATAGATAGATAGATAGAACACACCAATAAATAAAACTCACCACTTGTAGACATTTAGATCTTCCAGAAGCAGGGGCCCCTTTGCAGCATGGCAGTGGAGGGGAGGGGAGTTCAGAGATAGGCTGGAGGAGGAGAAGGAAAGGGAAGAGGACAGAAAAGGCTCTATCTCTTGCTAAATCATTGTCATTATTATCTCAGCCAACCAGACACAACAGGGATCTGTCCTCTGCTATGTCTCAGTCTGTGTCCTCCTCCCCCTGTGTCCCGACTGCTACTGTTACTAGTGAGACAGGACAGGAAGGAGGAGGGATGCAGAATCCCTGTCAGCCCAGGTAGGGACATATTTGTGGAGCACTCTGCCTCCTCTTGTCTTGCTGCCTCCACTGCTGGTTTCTCTCAGGGCCCTGGGGAAAGAAACAGGCTGCATGTTGTTACCTCACATGGGGAGATGTCTGCCTCCTCAGTGTGCCTCTTATCCAGAAAACACCATTCCTGAGACTACTCATGAGGAAAGAGAACATTCATAAAAGGTTTAGAACTATCAAGGCTGTGCACTGGATTCAGACAGTAAGGTACTGCACGTTTATGGCATTAAGACTTTACTGCTGTGAAAAGGGTATATTTGTTTGGCTCCCAACCACACATTGAGATGCACTAGCTATCTGGATGTAAGATCAGCACTGGAAACTTCAGAAAGAGTTTAAGGGGTTGCCTCACTTCAAAAAATGGGCTGCCTTGCAATCCATCAGCGTTGGATTGCAGCCAACGCTGATGGATTGCAGGGCAGCCATTTAGGATAAAGCGGTGGCTATGGGAATGTGCATAGGCATGCATGTTCAACAGCTCCCATCCTGGCCACCTGGTATCTGTGCTGCAGTGGCAGCTGTAACCCATGGAAAACAGCAGTGTATAATGTGATGGAAAAATGAATCCAGCCAGCTAAGGAGGCAATATGGACATTCACAATACATTAGTCTACATGATAAATGACATTTGCTGAAGTGAGACACTCCCTTTAATAAGAACTGATTTTCATGTCAGTGGTTATTTGAGGAGACTGTCAGGTGTTCTTAGACAGAGACAGGGTATACTGCTACCATCATCACTGCCTATACACAGCTATTGGGAAAAGACTACACCATAATATACTTTGGAACTATTGGTTCTATTTGTCAACTGAATCAATAATTCAGTAATGAGAGACTTTATTTGTTATAACCAATGGCCTTGGTCATTAACTCCACCATCCATCTGCCAGCCCCTATATCTCTCCTCCTGCTTTGCAGCCATCTACTTAATATTAAGGGCACCCCACCTAAAACTAGGACGGAGCCCCAATACCAGGTTGTGACCTAAGAAGAAAGGCTTCACCCTCAATTCACTGCCTAGCACCAGAGAGTGTTGGAGTGAGGACAGCCACTATGAATCAACTACTACTTCTATCAGTGCCAAATCTACCACTTCCATCTTCCCGGATCTCCCCATGTGGGTCGCTGCACATGCTTGTATGCTCAATAAGGTGAGGGAAATTAGTTGCCGGCACATGCAGAAATCTCCTCCACAATATGGGGAGTAGTGATCGCTAACCACTCGTCCCCATACAGACTCGTTGTTTGCCAGTATGCTTGAGTATGTTTAGAAAGCATGATCTGCTGCCGGCAAACCATGATTTAGGTGCCTGCAGAAATTATACAATTACCTGATGAATAAGCATTTCACTTGTTCATTGGGTAATTGGTGGCACCTTTACACCGCCAGATAATAGGTAATGAACATTCCTATGAATGCTCATTAGCGATTATCTGGCAGATTCTAGGCCCTTGTAAAGGGCCCTTAAAGGGGGTTGTGTCACTTAAAGAGGCTCTGTCACTAGGTTTAACCTATGTATTTAAATACATAGGTTAAAACCCCTTGACTTCTACAGTTAGAACATACCTTTATTGCAGAGTACAGCGCAGCGGTTGTGCTGAAAAAAGACCTTTAATCTTTATGTTAATGAGCCTTCGGAGCACCGGGGGGCGGGCTCTTTCTTCCTGAGCACTGCTTCTTCACCGCCCCCCGGGTCCCGAGGCTCTCTCCGATGCCGACGTCCACGCCCCTCTGAAAATTGATTGACAGCGCTAGGCCGTTTGGCCTAGCGCTGAAATCCCGCCGGCGCATGCGCAGAAGCGCTTGCAGTGCCGAACACCGCAAGCGCTTCCATCCTTGTGCGCACGCGCCGTCACTTCGCTGAACCCGGAAGTGACGGCGCGTGCGCACAAGGATGGAAGCGCTTGCGGTGTTCGGCACTGCAAGCGCTTCTGCGCATGCGCCGGCGGGATTTCAGCTGTCAATCAATTTTCAGAGGGGCGTGGACGTCGGCATCGGGGAGAGCCTCGGGACCCGGGGGGCGGTGAAGAAGCGGTGCTCAGGAAGAAAGAGCCCGCCCCCCGGTGCTCCGAAGGCTCATTAACATAAAGTTTAAAGGTCTTTTTTCAGCACAACCGCTGCGCTGTACTCTGCAATACAGGTATGTTCTAACTGTACAAGTTAAGGGGTTTTAACCTATGTATTTAAATACATAGGTTAAAACCTAGTGACAGAGCCGCTTTAAGCAAATAGTATTTATTATGTAGAGTAAGTACAAGGCACTTACTAATGTATTGTTATTATCCATATTTTCCATGACATTATACACCACTTATTTCCATGGTAACGATCACTCTGCAATCCAGCAGCGTTGGCCGTGATTGCACACTACAGAAAAAAAGTACCAGCCTATGTGAGCTCCTATGGTCCCAGCCACCAGAGAGGCCGGCACTTTTTCCTATATTGTGCAAGCACGGCCACCACTGATGGTGGGAAGGAGCAATGTATAATGTGATAGAAAATGAATCCAGCCAGCAAAGGAGGCAATATAGATAATAACAATACATTAATAAGGGCCTTGTATTAACCTTTTCTACATAATAAATGCCATTTGCTGAAGTGAGACAACCCCTTTAATGCATATTAGATGGTTGGCCACCTCAAGTTAAGTGACAGAGCCACAACTCTTCCTCTTGCATGAGCTGAGCTACAGTGCCAAGCATAGCCACACCTGTATGGATGTCCCACTGGTCATACACTGATGGCTTATTCTAAGGCGAGACCATCAATGCTATATCCTGGGAATCCTCTATAATATCTGTAACCCTCTGTGATGACATTGTGTAATGCTTCTTAGTGGGGATGTGTTTTATTAGCACTCTAGAAGGAGTTAAAATGAGTTCTGAAGAAAGTTGAGGAAACATCAAGGAGCCATCTTTCTTATAACTGTCATCAAACAGGTTTCCGATGTGTCTGTTTGCTCGGGGAGACAGTTCTGGTCTCTTGTATTCCACAAACAGGAGACGTGATGCTTGAGTTGCAGCTCATATTCTTTTCTTCTTCCTGAAGCGTACGTCAGGTCTATGGAGTGGCAGCCCGTGCTGACAGACTAAGCCCCAAGCTTTGGCAGCAATGCATGTACAGTGTAAGAATGGAAGGTGGAGGCACGCGCCCGATAAGATCCAATAATATAAGATACAGCTATGTGCCGCATGTGTCTATTGTCCAGTGCAAACTGGCTCGCTATGGTACGTGTGTTTGGCGTACACTATGTACAAAGGTTCACTTATTCATGGTGTACCTCTTAGCTAATACACAGCCACACCGCAATATCAGGGTGTAACGTAATGTACTTTTAAGGTTTGTCTTTCCTGTTGCTTTAAGATAAGATGATAGAGTTGCTTGTGTACATATATATCTTTCTGGATATGTATCTGTATAACAGATATCCAATATTGTCTCACATAGCTACACCTCACATGCTGCAGGTAGTAACAGCTTTATTTCTTCCACATATTTTATTACTACATCAAACTCTGAATGATACAGCTAAATGGGCACATAAAAGCCAGTTGGAAAGATTTAGGGGGTCATTTATCAAAACTGGTGTAAAGTAGAACTGCCTTAGTTGCTCATAGAAAACAATCAGATTCCACCTTTCATTTTCCAAAGGAGCAGTGAAAAATGAAATGTGGAATCTGATTGGTTGCTATGGGCATCTAAGCCAGTTCTACTTTACACCAGGGCCATTCTGCTGCTGGCAAATCATGATTTAGGTGCCTACACAAACAATCCAATTACCCGACAAACAGCGTTTCGCTCGTTCATCGGGTAATTGATGGCAGCTTTACACCGCCAGATAATCTATAACAATGATTCTGTATGAGGACTAGTGATGGCTTTAGCGTTCACTGCTCTCCATACTGTGGAGGAGACTGACAAGCAGGTTATTACTGGGAAGGAACGCTTCCCTCTCAATAATCACCTGCAAAAATGGCCAGTGTAACGGGACCTGAAGGCCACATTCACACAGTCAGGATTTGGCAATAGTACTTGGAGGAAAAAACAATTAAATATGTAAAAGGTACAAATTGATCCATTATACTTTTTCTCAGTAGAAGAGGATTCTTTACAGTAAGAGCAGTGATACTATGGAACGCTCTGCCTGAGGAGGTGGTGATGGTCAATTTACTAAGAGTTCAAGAGGGGCCTGGATGTATTTCTGGAAGGTAATAATTTTATAGGCTATAGTTACTAGAGAAGGGTCGTTGATCCAGGGAGTTATTCTGATTGCCTGATTGGGGTCCGGACGGAATTTTTTTCCCCTAAAGTGGGGACAATTGGCTTCTACCTCACAGGGGATTTTTGCCTTTCTCTGGATCAACTTGCAGGACAACAGGCTGAACTAGATGGACAGGTATTTTTTCAGCCTTATGAACTATGTTACTATAGGTTTTGGCTTTCAAATACTGAAACGGGCCTATTAACATAAGCAGCCATTTTTTTGAAGAGTCTCAGGTTTTTGACAAGTGTTTTTCTTAAAGGGCATCTGTCAGCAGATATATCCATTGTACCGGTGAAAACATCATCATGCCTGGCCCTGTCAATCAAAGTGCAGAGGGTGCAGAAGTGGCAGAGCAAGCAGAGCCTCTAGGTGTAATGGTAATGTCATGTTGCTCCTAGTGGCTCATTTGCATATAATAAAACAACACTTTTCTCAGCAATGTGGGCACATATGAACATGGGACCAAGATAGATGCCTTCAGCTGCCAAGTGCACATGCAACAGGTCAGCCAGTTTCATAGGTACAAACCTGCTGAAAGATGGCCTTTAATATCGTTGAAAACAACATGCTGTGAACAGGGGACAATGCATGCACCATACAAAAAAAAGAATCTGGTTCACTGAAAAGAAACAGGTTTTGCTGTGAGCTACATAACATCAGGACCTAATCTACGTACCTCCTCCAAGTCATATTCACAGGTGGCCAGAGAACTGAGACATGGGGTGCTGTTTGACTGAGCCCAGCCAACCATCTAATGTGTATGGTGGCTGCCTGTGGCGTGTTCTGTTTGCAGCCTGTAACCATACAGATGTATATGTTTGTATAGGTGCTGGATACATCTAAGGATTTTTTTAATCTGTATTATTTGTAGATTTGCCTTATTCTTTCTTATTTTAGATATACTGGATCAATAAAAATTGTTGTAAAAATATACATACCGTTAACATATCTAATAAGTGTCTCATGAATCAGTGCTTCAATATAGACATATTTTATTCATGGATGATATCAGTGTACCTAGTACAAAGGACCATTATATTACATCATTATTATTTGTGACTGCTCTCAGTTGAGTTTAGATTCTTGGCAATGACCATACTGAATAGTTGATGAGTTTGAAAAAAAGACATGTCCATTAAGTCCAACCTATACTATTATTTTGTTGATCCAGAAAAAGGTAAAACAAAATCTATGAGGTAAAATACCTAGTGCCCCATATTAGGGGAAAGGATTCCTTTCCAACGTGAGATGTGGCAGTTGAAATAAATCTCAGCATCAATGATTCATTTCCAGAAATCTGGTTCCCATGTCTCACCTCTGTTTGGGACTTGTAGGATAGGCTAGAGAGGCAGGAGTTGGAGGGAGAGAGCCTTCTAGTAAAGGTAGAGTTGAGTGGGTAAAAGGACGCGTGACGTCACATGTTGCCGGTCGTCTGATAGTAAGAAGTGTAATAGATGCAGTGTGTGCAGATATATAGTATATAGAGCAATGTACTGATATAGGAGGTGTGAGGTATAAATTACACCTTGCACCTCTCATATGAGTACACTACTGTATATCCTATATATCAGTACACATTGCATCTATTATACCATTTAATATATGCAGTGTGTACAGGTATATAGTATATACAGCAGTGTACTGTTGAGTGGGGTACGAGGTATAATAAATGCAGTGGCTACAGATATACAGTATATACAGCAGTGTTCTGATATGTGAGGTGTATACGATGTATATTTATTAAATATATAATATATATAATGTATATTTATTAAATATATATATATATATATAATTCTGTATATATGTATACACTGCATCTATTATACCTCTTACCTCTCATATCTGTACACTGCTGAATATACCATATATCTGTACACACTGCATTTATTATACCTATAATACATGCAGCCTCTACAGGCACGTAGTATATACAGCAGTGTACTGATATGTGGGGTACAAGGTATACAGTACACCTCATAGCTCACATATCAGTACATTAGTATATACTATATATCTGTACACACTGCATCTATTTTAATGTATATTGCATGTAGTATATACAACAGTGTACTGATATTTGAGGTACATGGTATAATAGATGCAGTGAGTACAGATGTGTGGTCAGTTATACATTATGGTCACTGTGTGTGTGGTATATTGGGGATTGGTGGTTGTAGCTGTGAGGTACTTCTCATTATATTATTACATATAATATATATTATATATTATATATTATAATGTAGAATATGACACATTTGAGGTATGAAAATAAATTCAGTGCTACTTCTGAGTAGAAAAGGGGACTAGGGGCACATGGAGAGAAAAGAGGACCTACTTTTACCCAGTCCATTCTAGCCTCAACAGAGAGTTTCTTTATCAGTTCTTCTCCATGCGGTCAGGGGGGTGAAAGACCTGTGATGATGTCATCACAGGTCCTGGCAGCTGCACCTTCCTACCTGGGAACTACACCATTCTCTGTGCACTTCCTTTACTAGATGTCATCACAGTTCCTTTAGCTTTTTGGGCCTCCTGACTACACTGATGATGCAGGATTATCATCATCAGTGCATTTACTGTTAAATTTTATCCGGTATCCCTGTGGTAGACCAGGGTACCACCTGAAAGGTGGTCTGGATGGGAGCCTGTATTATATTATGTATGAATGTAATTGGGGTGGGGGGGGTATTTTCTCCACAGCAGGACACCCCTCCCCCATGGACCTCATAGCAACTACTTGGTCTGCCTCCATTGGAGCTACACCACTGGTCCCATAGCAAAATAAGATAGAGCCCCACCATCTAGTGTAAGAAAATTAAACCAGCAACATAAGTACAATAATTATGCATAATAGTGCCATATATCAAAAAATCCACACTACAACAAAAAGCTGCCATATTGTTATTCTCCTCAAAAAAGTACATGTTATGGCTAATCTGGCTATAGTTACACCCATGGTCTCACTGCTCTTACAGTAAAGAAACCCTGTCTATAACTGCAAAAATCACATCGTAAACTTCCAAAAGCACACCTCTTTTCATTTTCCAAACACAAGAAGTTGAAGAGGTGGGGTACAAAGAGTAACACATTCGTTACCAGAAGAAAAATCCATTCTATGCTTTTCGCGCTACAGTTCTTTGATTATTACTTTCAAGGTATCAAGAAGGGAAAAAAAATGAAGAAAAAAAGTTGGCGTCTCCTATCCTGCCTAATACGCTACATTCACACAGATAATCTGTCGAGTGAGTGAACAAACTATCTATTCTTGTCTGTGCTATTTTCCCATGTCAGAAACAGACTGTGCTGAAAAATTTAGGTTTCTTCTTTCATCTTCCCTTTCATGGACTCCCTGAACAAACTGCCTTTATTTCCTCCATTCACTGAAGAGATCTTGACTGAGGCAAGAGAATGAGGATCTTTTTTTTAATATGTTTAGGTCCTGCCAGTGACATGGAACTGTAGAAGCTCTTAATTACCCAGGAAGTGACAATGTCAAGGGGCTTTCAATGCTGCTTCACTGCTCCCCTCCATGATTTCCCATCATTGTCGCCACTTGAGGCTTCCCTTCACAAAGCAGACATTTCCCCTCGTTTACAGTTTACATTTGCTTATTATTAAAATAATTAAGAAATGAGACAATGAATTTACTTTATAAACTAGAAAATAAACACATTGTACTGACACTGCAGATATATGCCACACAGGGGCATAACTACATAAAGGCTGCTACGAGGCCCACAGCGTTAGAGTGGCCCCACCTAACACACAATCAATAAAAGGAATGGAGGATGTGCAGCATTATTTAGATTGAATGTAGTACAACCTTCACAGTATTCTTCTTCTTTTAAAGGGATTGTCTCACTTCAGCAAATGGCATTTATCATGTAGGGAAAGTTAGTACAAGGCACTTACTAATGTATTGTGATTGTCCTTATTGCCTCCTTTGCTGGCTGGATTCATTTTCCATCACATTATACATTGTTTGTATCCAGAGATTATGGCCACCCTGCAATCCAGGGTACAGAGAGTCCAGTGCCTCTTCCTATAGCATTCAAGCACAACCACTGCTGATGGATTACAGGTTGGTCATAACTGGAAACAAGCAGTGTATAATGTGATGGAAAAATTAGTCAAGCCAGTAAAGGAAACAATATAGACAATCACAATACATTAGTAAGTGCCTTGTATAAACTTTATCTACATTTTAAATTCCATTTGCAGAAGTGAAACAATCCCTTTAAGAAGAAGAAAACTGTGGAGGGTGGAGCTGAACAAGGAAGAAAGGGAAGCAAATGAGCTCTTAACAAGCTCTGCCACTAATGTCGCCAGATGTAAGGCAGCTATCATATAACTCAATGTTCTACACTTTAAAGACTTGAGACATGACTTGGATATTAGGTAAGCCAGCACCCCATCTGCAGGTAGCTGTTTCAGGGTGATTGCCCCTCATCAGTGCAGAGTACAGAGTACTGGCTTAACTGAGTGAGAAACCTAAGTCAAGCTGAACACGTTGGGAGCTGTAGTTTCACAACATCTGGTGTTCTGGAGATTGCTGACTGTTGCCTTAGTATGTTGAGTATGTGATAAGAGTGATAGTATAGTGTCACATTATATCTGATGGGACGCTGTTTGAGGAAAAAGCCCCCAGCCCTGGTGATCATGGTGAATGGAAAAGAAATGTTTCATTATTTTATTATCACATGCTCCAAAACTGTCAGATATTCTTGAAATGACCTTGGCAGAGCCACCTCATAAGCATTGTTCTTAAACTGTGTTTTTTCCCCTATTGTTCCATTGTTTGGCTTGTATTCATGGCATAGGTTTCACTTCAATCAATTCTAACCTATCAGCACTTCAAAGGCTTGCCGGACGTTACCATTGAATTTCTATATTTTAGATTTGTGTGTTATGTCGTTTATTTGATGAAGGCAGTAGTTACATTCTCATAGTAACCACTAACAGGTTCTAGTATGCTAGTATGGATGGGTCTGAGCAAGTGCCGCTTTATGGCTAAGTTTACATCAGATGTTATTTGTTAGGTATATGTTAGTTAAATCATACTGATGCGCCGTGACACAGATCTGAACTAATTGTTATATTTTTTGTAAAAGAACTTTAAATAGGAATGGTTGTGTATCTTTTTGAAATATTTCTGGAGTATATGGTCAGTACCTACCTGGGTGGCAATTGTATTCTTTTTCTGTTTTGTTCTGCTTTGTGGCATAACTAATTAGTCAGTGTCCCTGTACCAGTAGTGGAGGTCAGGGGTGCAGGGTAGTAGATAAGTGGGCAGATGGAAACAATTATGGTGTCTAGAGTAGCACATGCTGCCCTTTATAGGTCACGTTTTTGTGTTTTGCAGGAATTTAATCAACTGGTCATTAAAGGGAAGACTGTAATTTGGATCAATGGAAAGGCCCTCATACACATTAGTTTATTGTCGCCCGAACCAGTGAAAACGGCGGGTTCAGCAGCACTATGATGTGTAAGGGTGAGCTCCTGAGCAGGATGGGGGGAAATTAATACTTTTGGCCCAGCCTGTTCTCCAAGCTAATTTGCCGCCAGAAGTGAGCTTTCTCCTCTGCCCCCATTGTATACTCATAAACACTAAGCCAAGCCGAATGTATGTGTGTATGGGGAAGCCACCAGGAAGTCAGAAAGATAGCTGTCAGGCGAATGATCCTTAGGCTGACAGCTATTGAATATGTATGGGGCCTTAAAGGGCATCTGTCTTCAGTTTGTACCTATGAAAACCTGGCCGATCTGTTGCATTGTGCGCTTGACAGCTGAATACATCTGTGTTGGTCCCATGTTCATATGTGCCCACATTCCTGAGAAAACAATATTTTAATATATGCAAATAAGCCTCTAGGAGCAATGGGACGTTGCCGTTACTCCTAGAGGCAGAGCTTTCTCTGCAACTGCCTTGCCCTCTGCCACTTGATTTGACAGGCTTAAAGTCAATCAAAGGGGAGAGGATGCAGTAGTTGCAGAGAGAGCAGAGCTCTAGGTGTAACGTCAACGCCCCCATTGCTCCTAGAGCTCATTTGCATATATTTAAACATAATTTTTCTCAGCAATGTGGACACATATGAACATGGAGCCAACACAGATGCCTTCAGCTGGCAAGCACACATGCTGTCCCTTAAGGAAGCTGGTCTCTCAGACTGCTCATCTGCTTATGAGAGAAGAAGCTGAATACGTGAAATGGATGCACAGCCTGTCCATTTTTAATGCACCTAGTGCTTATTGCAAAGGCACAGATAATTCCACTGACAGGTTCTCCTTAAAGCAAAGTCATTATTCTTATTATTCTAGTTGATAAACACTAAGAGATGCAGAAGATGATAGCGCTGTTTAAACGGGTAGAGGTGGAATATACTCTTTTGTAAGAAGCCATATTAGACAGCGGATAAGCTAGTTGTAGAGGTCTTCAATAGGAGAATTTTCTGTCCCATGACCAGTGCTTTTGCTCGCATATCTCTACTTACCTCCAGAAACATTTCTGTCTGTTAGAAATCGTTTAGTATACCCTCTATCTATATGTGCCTGTGCATATGTATCCTGTACATATTTCACCCCTAAAAGGCCTTCTGTGATGCCAAAGCTCCCGGAACCTGCTACTCAACAGCTCCCAGCAGCAGCTCTGTGCTGCCTTGACTCCTGGCCAAGCTTGGCCTGAGTCTGCCGGCTGTGGAATGTGTGAGAGCCATGTGTCACATCTCCAGACTGTGGGAAAGTGCTGCTCCAGTGAACTCCCAGCAGCTGTCCTGCCCCAGTTTGGTCGTGCGTCCAGAGAAACAGGAGCTCAAGTTTACAGCACTTGGAACTACAACTTCCTTCACTGGTTTCCGCACATCTTCTTCCAGCCGCCACATCTGGGAATGACAAAGAACATCTGAGCTCTTCTTCTTTGTGGGAGTTCACAGTCTCTGCAGTGTTTTGCAGGCCTCCCTGTTAGTGAAAAAGGTTAAGAGCTTTTGTAAAAGAGCCAGACACACCTAACAGATTCAAGAATCTTTTCATTCTGGGAAACGTGCCTTTTTGGGAAAAAAAATGTGTTCAGTTCCTCCATTTGCTGTTCTATGATATGTTTTGCAGAAATGACTTTTTGTATAAATATGCAAAGAGATAAAATTGTACCTTTTAGAGGAAGGAAAACACTCAGTTGACAATTTATTCATTTCTAGGAGGAATGACAGAGGAATAGTACAACAAAGAGTTCTAAGAGAAGAAACTATATTGCTGCTAGTTTAAAGGGAACACAAGTATTTTATGACACAGACCAGTCATAGAAGAACAGTCAGATCCCCGTTAACCCACAGACTAACCTCGGCGTTGACTTATTTGTCCTTGCAGAGACCGCAGCTATGCCGTAATAGTGGAGATCCAGCTGTCAGAGGTAGTAGTGCTTATCATGGAGATGGAATAGTTTTTCACTGTCCTTAGCTTTCCCATCAATCTATACACAGCACTCAACGCTGCTTCCTGCTCCGGTTCCGGTAATGTGGTCGTCAGAGACCGGGGGTCTGTGCGAACTATTGGGTCATGGAAGACCCAGGTGGGCCAGACTGAGAACTTAATGTGGGTCTGGAAAAAAAACCTAAAAGTGGCCCCAGTTGACAGAAGGCAGAGCCAATATAGGTAGTCAGGGCTAATATAAGTAGGCGGGGCCAGCAATGCTGTAATTCAGCACAAAATACTGCCCCAGCAGAACCAAATTCAAAATGCTGCAGCATTTAACTCTATAATCATCCTGAGGAAGGCAATACAGTTGAAGTCACGAGGATACCTGCGACTGCTGGCCAGGTGCATAAGTACCAGTTCTCCTAGCATTAATTAATGCTGAGAGCATCAGATTACTTTCAACCCAACCGGTGGCCATGAGGAGGGCTTGAGCAGCCCTATGGTAAATTTCCCTGTAGGGTCTATCACCAGTCCCGCCCCTGGACCCAGATCAGCTCTGCATGCTCTCTCAGGTCTGTATTCTAACTGTAACTGGGTCTGACTGTGCAGAGGGTTGACCGTCAAAATAGATCAAACAGATGTACTGTATTGAAGCGACGGTTGGTAATATAAAATAAAATAATAACACCTTTATTGTAATCCCAAAATAAGAAAAAATAAAATAGACGTGTCGCTAGTCCCCAGAGAGGGTGCGTGTGTAATGTCACACTGGTAATCAGGGAAGAATGGGTAGGTATATATCACTGTTAATGGATTGTCACAGTGTATACACTGATTCATCTGGGTTATGAACCCCGGTGTTGGAATTCCTGATAGTAAAAGGGCATACCCAGTAAGGGCTCTTAGGTATACAGAGCCATTAACTGTAAATGCACGCCGATGAGGTGAGCAGCCGTATTGGATGGCTGTAATGCCCCTACTCAGTCTAAATGTAAGGAAATCTCACTGGGTGAGTACATGTTGTTATCCCCAGTATGGGAACTACCGATAGGTAACAGATTGCTGCTATACAGGAGAAAACAAGCAGTCCCTGTCTGTGCCTATTGTATTGTAACACCTTACCTACAAATACAATAGAATCCTCTCCATCAAAGGTCCATACACATTGACCATAGGAGAGGACCCCTGTATATCTAGTAGCCTGCAAATAAAGCTAATCTGTGCCCCTACTCGACGCGTTTCTAACAGTACACTTGACTGTCTCATCAGGAGTTTGGGAAGATGCAGCCTTAATACAATAAATATAGCACCTAGAAAACCTAAAGAGCAGGGAACGCTGCACTCATCCTAGAACAAAGCAGGTGACTAAGGCTATTCTCTACAAATTGTTCAAACACTTGGGCCATCACAAATATTAAAGTATTTTTCAGGATTCATTTTTGTTAAAGGCAGTGGAGGAGTTAAAAATAATTAAAAAAAAACATATACTCACAGTCCTTCTCCCTCTCATTTCCAGTACTGCTGCTCAGTCATCTCTGTGTACCTTTGCTTTCCTTCCTGCTGTGATGTGGTGCATAGATACTATATGTGACCACTGCAGCCATTCACTGGCTTCAACAGGCTTGTACCATATATTGCTGAGGCCAGTAATTGGCTTCAGCAATCACCTGTGGTACATGAGCACATTATTGCTACAGACATGAACATAACACATACTTAACATCTTTGTAGTCCTCGACTCCTGGGAACGCCCCAAACTTACTATGACTGACCATGTGTAAGCTGGGCTTACGCAAGCCCCTCCTATTTCCAGCCTGGGGACAGCCTGAATTTGCAGGGACTATCTATAAAAATTAGAGAAAATCCCTGCAAACTCAGGACTTTTGGCAAATATGATGTCATGCCTGCTGTGGTGGTTAGAATAGGAGCAGCAGCAGTGAAACATAGGGGGTTTATAACTGTGAGTATAACTTTTTTAGTATCACAGTAATCATTCTGGCCCAGAGAATAATGTTATTTATGCTGAAAAATGACGGCAACAAAGAGTTAATACAAGTTAAAGAGGTTGTCTGGTCCCAAAATAAAAATGCTTTTTCTGTGCTCCTAACCCCCCTCACCATGCATACAAATGCCCCCAATACCTGTTTTTTCATGTCTGAGCTTTCCTTCCCCCCTGGAAGACATCACATTATCCTGGCAGATCTGTTTACTTCTTCCCTTCTTGTTTTGTTGAATACATAACTTTATTGATACACAAGCCTGGCTGCACAGCACAGTGATGAGTCACAGGCTGGACACGCCCCTCACACTGCTCTGTTTGCAGCAGCTACACCCACTACAACTCCTGTCTCCATGTTACTACTAGGACAGGAATCTACTTCTCACTCAGTGTCTACATCCCATCACTGACCATCCACAGATCTGTATCTAATCCTAGCCTGTGTGATACAGTCCGCTGAGCTGTGTATCTAATCCCATTTTGTAGGATACAGCCTGCTGAAGTGTGTATCTAATCCCATTTTGTATGATAAAGCCTGCTGAGCTGTGTATCTAATCCCATTCTGTATGATACACAGCTCAGCTGGCTGTATCTAATCCCATCTTGCATGATACACAGCTCAGCAGGCTGTATCTAATCTTGTATGATGCAGCCTGCTGAGACGTGTTTCTAAACCCTTATGAACACCACAGCATCCATTTTGCGATCCACATTTCTTGCAGTCCCATTGAGTTCTAGGAATTTGAGGACCTCATTTTGAGGACCAGAATAGGACGTGTTCTATCTATATTGGAACTGACATACGGATGTAAAAAAACACACTGATGACGTCCATGTGCTTTCCACATCCGTATGTCAGTCTTGCAAAATATAGAACATACCATATTCTTATCCTCATATTGCAGATCTAAAACCCATAGAACTCAATGGGACTGCAAAAAAATGTGAATCCCACACGGACAGTAACCTTATTTAGTTGATCTGCGACTTGCAAACCACAAAATGGATATGGTTCTGTGCATGAGCCCTATCACTTATACTGAGCGCCCATAACAGTGACATTCACAGCACCCCCACAACAGTGACATGCACAGCAACCCCCATAACAGTTACCTCCACAGTGCCCCCATAACATGACCTCCACAGTGCCCCATAACAGTGACCTCCACAGTGCCCCCATAACAGTGACCTCCACAGTGCTCCCATAACAGTGACCTCAACAGTGCCCCCATAACAGTGACCTCCACAGTGCCCCCATTACAGTGACCTCCACAGTGCCCCTATAAGAGTGACCTCCACAGTGCCCCATCACAGTGACCTTCACAGTGCCCCCATCACAGTGACCTCCACAGTGCCCATAAGTGACATCTACAGTGTCCCCATAAGTGACATCCACAGTGCCCCTTGTATGCCATCCAGTGCCCCTGATGTGCCATCCAGTGCCCTTTTGCCATCCCCAGTGCCCCTTGTGTGCTATCCAGTGCCCCATGGGTGCTATTCAGTACCCATGGGTGCTATCCAGTGCCCCATGGGTTGCCATCCCCAGTGCCCCTTGTATGCTATCCAGTGCCCCCATTGCCTTCCAGTTCCATTTTGCCATCCCCAGTGCCCCTTGTGTGCCATCCAGTGCCCCATGTGTGCCATTCAATTACCCCTCATGTGCCACCCAGTGCTCCCATTGCCATCCAATGCCCTTTTGCCATCCCCAGTGCCCCTTGTGTGCCATCCAGTGCCCCATGTGTGCCATCCAGTACCCCTCATGTGCCATCCAGTGCCCCCATTGCCATCCAGTGCCCTTTTGCCATCCCCAGTGCCCCTTGTGTGCCATCCCCAGTGCCCCATGGGTGCCATCCAGAGCTCCATGGGTGCCATCCAGTGCCCCATGGGTGCCATCCAGTGCCCCATGGGTGCCATCCACAGTGCCCCTTGTATGCCCCCTTTGCCATCCCCAGTGCCCCTTGTATGCCATCCAGTGCCTTTTGTGTGCCCTTTGTGTGCCATCCAGTGCCCCTTTGCCATCCACAGTGCCCCTCAGGTGCCCCCTTTGCCAGGTACAGTGCTACTCATTTGTCCCCTTTGTCATCTACAATGGCCCAGTGATCCTGTAAAGCATAGAGATCAGCCGCTGTGGCTGATTGCTATGCTGAGACTCATACACAGTGCTTACATTGCGCTGTGTATCAGTCAGTACAGGCTTCACATAGAAGCCTGTACACTGAAAAGACGGCCGGGTCCCGGCACATGCGCAGTAGTATGCATGAGTCAGGACCTGAGAAGGCCGGCAGGAGGCGGTGACGTCAGTGATGACGTTCCATCTCCTGCCTCGGGCAGGAAAAGAAGAAGTCGGCGCTGGACCGGAAGCCTCGAAAGCGCGTTTGGAGCAGTCACGTGACCGTGAAGAGGATCCCATGAGGGGCTGCGCTGCAGAGGGTAAGTATACCTGTAATATACTTCCCTCCACAGGTAATTAAAGTTTTCAAAGTTTAAAGAAGAGGCCGGAGAACCCCTTTAATCAGTAAGTTACGTGTAGCCAAAAATTGCTCCATAAAAAAACTACTTGCCCCGCAAAAACAAGCTTTCATATGACTACAGTGATATAGAAATAATTAAAAAAATGATAACTCTTGTAATGAGACGATAAAAAATTGAAAAATATTGCTTGATAACTAAGGCCCAAAACAGGCTAGTCACTAACGGTTTAAGCAGTGGCTTTCTTCTGTGGAGTATACGTCATATACTATGGACAGATACTTCCGTGGATTTTTGGAGGTCCTTCAGTGTTATAGTTGGTGTTTTTGTTGAATCTCTCATTAGTGCCCTCAGGCTTGGACAGGTCCACAGGGGAACAGGTGAACACATACACACACACAGCATAGGAGGTCCTCCCACACTGTTATAGCACACAGGTTCTTACAGGTCCTTCACCACTTCTTTGCACTGCAAAACTCTCAATTGTAGGGGCCATTCACACAGCTTTTTTTCACACAGTGCCAAAATTCATATAGAGGCCACATCATTTTTGCCTCACTTTCTTTCCAATAGGAGGCAGTGCTGAAGATCAGGTGTGTCTGTGCAAAAAATAAAAACACTGTGAACATCCTCTTAGTTTTTAAATCCCATGTGCACTAAGGACCTTCTGACATCACAGATTCAAATGACATTGGAAGCCTCGATCCCAAACTCAACATGCTACTCACTGTTAACACCATGATTACACTTAGTTATTTTTATATTATATTACCAATCTTTATTACCACAATGCATGGGATATAGATGTTATCCTGCTGTTACATCCCGCTGCTGCTTCAAACCCATGTGGGTTTAGCATGTCACGTGATCCTGTGACATCACAAGGTCCTTACAGTGCATGGGGTTTATACACAGCCCTGTCTTAATGGGTATAGGGGTGAAATGGCTTGGAGGTAGGCAATAGATCTCAGGGGATTGGGAGAGAAAGTGGCTGTGGGTGCCAAGGGCAGGGACTCCTATAGCTGGGCAGACAGATGACCTGCTGACATTTCAGTGTTATTAAGCTCCGCCCCTCTCACACACTTCCTCGTCAGTGTGTGTGATGTCAGACACGTTCCCCTA